>OY982568.1:20490619-20612561 GCA_963859945.1 Euplagia quadripunctaria | reverse complement strand
CGCGGCTTCATTTTTAAAGCAATTTCTTCAACAGCGTTTAAAACCCTCGACTGAAGCGGAGACGTACAAAATTTACTAGTGTTGATACTTAAGGTTGATTTTGCTTATCGTGGAAAACAAAGTAATTTTTTTTTTTGGGAAAATGAAAATTTAGTCATTCGAAACGTTTTGAAAAGGTATCAGCGTGTAAGTTTGAGCTACCCGAAAAACTTACAAAAAGCTCTTTCTGTTTAGACTTAACACAATACAAAAGTCATAAAAATGAGGGATTAAGAATTTATAGTCATTAGTTTCATTTAGCGCTACACAATGTACGCGATATTCTTTTTGTACGGTACAGTGAATGACCTTAAACCTAACCTAACCTTAATTGATTACATTGTATTTATTTACCCATGTATTTATCAATTTTTAATGACTGTTTACTCATTGTGATATCACTTTTAACCAAAAAAAAAAAAGAAATGATAAATTTTCCGGCAGAAAATTCTAATGATTTTCGACTCAGAATGATTGTCTAAATATACTATTTCAGTATCGGGGTACGGTGTTACTTACGCCCTGTTAAAAAAAATTGTATGAAAACCGTGAAAATTTAAATATTCCAAGACGATAGTTGGTCTTTATTAAAAGTATCGCAAGTATTACCTCTCGAACAAGATGTGGCGGCTCGGTGTCGGGCGAGGAGAGCGGTTGTGTGGCGGCGCTCACGTACGACACGTAGGCCTCCGAGCGCAGGAACGATTGGTACGTCGACTCCGTTATGGCACGCGTCACCTACACGTCACCATACATATACCATACATCATAAGTACTGCACTCAATAATAATAAAAAAGTATCTACTTTTTCAACTACACAATAAAGTTCAATCTAGCTTGAGAACATGAAAGTTTGGCTATCTATGACAAAGACAAAACAGGTTAGAACCATTTTCACCTACGTTTATTAACCAATTTTCTTTGTATTTTTTGTTTTGTAGCTATTGACGAGCTTTAGTAATCAATAAAAAAAATAGTATTTTTATATAAATAAGTAAAAACAAAAGAATGCACGGTGCAATACCGTTCTGTTTCCTATTTGTCAACCGATTTTCTTTTTATTTTGTTTAGTGGACATTAACAAACTTTACTGTTATCAATAAAAATAATCTTAATATTTTTTTTTCTAAAAGATTAAAGTTCAGTACCTTTTTCTGCTCTGCATGTCAACCAATATTCTTTTTTTTTGTTTAGCAGCTATCGATGAGCTTTAGCGTTATTAATAAAAAATTGGAAACAGTTATATTTTTTATATTAAATAGGTAAAGACAAATAGCAATAGTCAAAGTAACTTTTTCAATGATATTTTTTTTTGTATGTTGTTTGTAGAGTTAAGTTTTACATTCAAATTGATTTCAATTGCATTAAAAATTTATTTGTTTATTTTGAGAACAACTAAAAATTTAAATTAATTATTTAATGAGTCAGTTTTTTTTATATTATTATCAATAAATAATTAGAAATAATTTTAGTATAATTTTAATTGATTAATTGACTGATTAAAATTAAATTCTTTCATATCAAATAACTGTTTTGAAATTGATGATTTATTAACTGCTATTTAATTCTCTTTTTTTATTATAATTGTACTGAATGTATTGCAAGTACGTATAAAAGTGTATTTTTTCAAATGTTCAATATACGAATGTTAAATAGTAGACAAAAAATATTAGAAAAATTTAAATTCATACTTATACGTTTTTCCTCAAATTTTCAATTGTAAATTATGATATGTCTAACTAACATTGACAATATAGTCTAAGAGACGTGGAAGATCGACCTTCACCCATCTGATAATCAGATGAGACATATTTTTTATCAAATATCTTTTATTTATAAACATGCCTATGATAGCTTGCCTATCGAAAAGTGTTCATGGCTATTTTTAATTAAATTAATTTTAATCAGTTTTTTTCATAACCTTCACTCTTTTGACAACCGAAAAAATTTAATTTCAACTGAGAGTTTTCAACATAGAGAATATGATATTGTCGAAAGTTTACGCGAATGTTACACATTGAAATAAAACTATTTTTCACGGATTCTATCCAACGCTCGATGAAGTCTGCTGTGTGTGAACATGTGCAACAAGGGACCAACCATTACCTGCGTTTCGATAAACCACAGGTACTCGCGAAAGAACACCGATTCCTACCAAGGATGCTCCGTGAGGCTATTGAAATTAAAAAACACCCTAATTTTAATAGAGAAGATGGTTGGAACGTACCACCAGCTTGGGATCCGGTTATTCACTTACTCAAACACAAGAAAATACAAAACACAGCAAGGCTTCAAGACACTTTGAGCTCATAGTAACACCAACAATCAACAAATTTCGGGTACTTTGAGATAACTTTGCACTTCGATACACGAGACGACCACCATCTTAGTCTACCCGTGACCATGGCTGCTGAAAAGCAACTGAAACGGGATCAGTATAGATAGTAAAATAACACCAAATAAATCGCGATAGAATCCGTGAAAAATAGTTTTATTTCAATAGAGAATATGCCTTGGTAAGCTTGCCTACTTATTTTTGTTCATAGCTACCTGGCAAGCAGGTACGAACAGGTAAATCAATATAGGTAACTACACCGATCTGATAACCGATAGAAATTGATATCTTAAGAAAGATAATTTAATTACAAAATCAATCATATAGACTTGCCTGCGAAAAACCGTTCATAGAATATTATTGCCAAGCTTTGAAGTTTTAGAATCGGACCATCCATACAGTAATGTGTCTTTATAGAAACGGTCGGATCCCGAGAATTGCCTACACACCTTGCGTTCGCTTGAAACTCAGCACGCAAACAGTTCGCGATTGCTCCGCAGTGATGAACAAACGATGTGATCGTTTTTTAAGCAGTAAGCGTGCGATTTGTGTATTTCATTGAAATAAATACAAATACTTAAGTATTTAATATGGCAATTAGAAATTATAGAGTATATTGTGCTGTTTTTGGTTGCTTGAATTCTTCAAAAACGCACCCAGAGATAATATTTTTTTAAATATTTATTTAATATAAAAAACTAGTGGGTAGTTCCTAGGCTAAGCTATCTATTTACTTATGTATTTAGCTACATACATATATTATTGAATTAGACGAAATATCATTATGAAATGATTGTGAAAGTAAAAAATGGTAGGTACCTAGCAAGAATTACATTTTTTTTTATGGTATATGGGGCAAACGAGCAGACGGGTCACCTGATGGTAAATGACTACCGCCGCCCAATGTAACTCGAGAGTGACACGTGCGTTGCCACCCTTTAAGATGGGAGTAGGAGAAGAGGGGGAGGGGGGAAGAGAGGGAAGAGGGGAGAGGGGAAGGACGGGAATAGGGGAGAGAGAAGGGTTACAGCCTCCGGTAACCTAACTCACGCGGCGAAATGCAATGCAACCCGTTTTTTTGTGAGGCCGTGGTATCGAGCGGAGTACAGCCGGCCTATACGTGTCGAAGCATGGCTCTCCCACGTTTTAATTTACTTATTTTTTATTTACTTTATAAATAAGATTTTGTAGTAGCTAGTTAGAAGTTTTGATTGCTTTAGGTGGCGCACACGCGATGATATGGTTTGATATTAAGTAACGTTTGCAGCGGTTCAACATCGGATGGGTGACCTAAAAAAATGGTTTTTGATTTGCTCTGTGGTGTAGGCAATGGCGTCGTTAATTTTACGGACGGTTACTCGTCAGCTGTTTCTAACATTTTGATTGAGTAGGTTGGTGTTGAAGTTTGTAAGGGTTAGAGTTTGGTAACCTTCGGCGACAGCAGTTTATTTTAACACCCAGAATAAAGGGAAATCTATTTATATTTATAAAAATTAATTATAATATTTACAATCACAAAACAAGAAAGAAACTCAAGTAGGTAGATGAAATTATGGGCAGCCCTATCGTCGTCGTCGTCTGTCATGTTTACGTACCGTCTGGCTGTAGGTAATTATATCAAGGAAAGGGCTGAGTCACAATACTCTATATACTTATATTGTGGTTGAATGTACCCGAGTGCGCATGCTCTGTTACATGACTAAGAGAAGTGTAATAAACACTTCTCTTAGTCAACTACTACTACAACTACTGTCGAAAATCATTTCGAAGCCACTAATAACAAACTTAATTTCGATTATAATTATTATATTATTACAGAATACATATAGTTATAACTGTGAAATAAATATAAAAAATAAATAATTTAATATACTAATAAATAAAAAAATATTTAATTTTTTTTTTTTTTCTTTAATTTGAATTAAAAGAAATCAGTATAATAAAAAAATATCATAAATATGGTAAAATTCAATATATTCACGATATCAAAACCGTTTATTACAAAGCATGTAGAATATTATACAGAAAAATATTACAAAATTGAAAAATTTAATTAACGTATGTTGTTCTCAAAATTTTTTTTGGGCGGCCAAGGTCTGCAGGGGTTCCCGGAAGCTTCCTTCCTAGGGTATACCCGAGTCCCCTGCAATAGACCCACTTGTGACGGAACACCGTGTGGTTTTAGTCGGTTCGATTAAATAATAAATATCGTTTCGACTCCGACCGTTACCTCCGGTGAGGTGACGACGTTTCTTTTTTTTTTATGGTATAAGAGGCAAACGAGCAGACAGGTCACCTGATGGTAAATGACTACCGCTGCCCATGGGCACCTGCAACTCGAGAGGCACAAGTGCGTTGCCGCCCTTCAAGGTGTAAGTAGAAGAGGGGGAGGGGGGGAGGGGGGGAAGAGTGGGAAGAGGGGGGAGAGGGGAAGGACGGGAATAAAGGAGAGGGAAGGGTTAAGGCCTCCGGTAACCTCACTCACGCGGCGAAATGCAATACAAGCATTGCTTCACGGCCGGTTTTCTGTGAGGCCGTGATAACGAGCGGAGTCGAGCCAGCCCATACGTGCCGAAGCATGGCTTTCCCACATATATGGGGGTTTTCACAAGATAAAAGAAAATGGTGGCATAATGGTAGAGTCATAACTTTTTACTTTCGTTAAAAATTAAATTTATTATTATTATTAATTGTTTTATTTAATTATTATGCATGCGCACTCGATTACGTTCTATGGACATGTCGCGTGCAGTAGCTACGTTGTGTCCTGTTCTATCACACAGACCTCGGACGCTCTACTTTCTCTTTCGCACATATAAAATTACTCCGATTCTAAAACTTCAAAGCTTGGCAATAATATTCTATGAACGGTTTTTCGCAGGCAAGTCTATATGATTGATTTTGTAATTAAATTATCTTTCTTAAGATATCAATTTCTATCGGTTATCAGATCGGTGTAGTTACCTATATTGATTTACCTGTTCGTACCTGCTTGCCAGGTAGCTATGAACAAAAATAAGTAGGCAAGCCTGCCAAGGCATATTCTCTATGTTGAAAACTCTCAGTTGAAATTAAATTTTTTCGGTTGTCAAAAGAGTGAAGGTTATAAAAAAATTGATTAAAATTAATTTAATTAAAAATAGCCATGAACACTTTTCGATAGGCAAGCTATCATAGGCATGTTTATAAGTAAAAGATATTTGATAAAAAATATGTCTCATCTGATTATCAGATGGGTGAAGGTCGATCTTCCACGTCTCTTCTACTAATAGGAGCAACCTTAACTATATTTTTATGCCCGGTTCGTATAATCAAGAAACCATTCGTTTTGCCTACGGACGGTAAAATTTTCGTTCAAATTTTAACGAAATTTTACCGTCATAAGCAAAACGAATCGTTTCTTTATTATAGGAACCGGGCATTAGACAACACGGGAGGGGATACAAGGGATTCTAGAATACGGACGTGTGTACATTCTAGGTGAATAGGTTTGGTTATTTGAGTTATTTTGACAGCTAATATTTTAACTTTGGCAAAAGCTTTTATGGACTAACTTAGAAGAGTAGTGAGAGTTAGTGTGGAGTACCTCCTGCTCCATGTTGTCGAATATTGTCTTCTCAATATTAGAGCCATCCTTGAGGCTCTGCTTCACCTGCGCCTTTAACTCCTCCGGCATCGCTAGCTGAGACTTGCGCAGGAATCTGATGAAAGAATGTTACGTGAGGTGTTTGACACCGAAAGCGGCGAGGGCATTTATTTTACACTTAAAAGTCCAAGAAGACCAGTAAATTTTGATAGTCTCTCCACGAGGGCACGCAATACGCTATTATTCACAAAGGCAAAACATCAGCTTTGCCTTTGTCTGGGGAGAGTAGTACAGTATTACTGCGTATTAGCACTGACACTTATGACATATTTTTTGCTGCTAATGTCTGCCGATGCAACTCTTATTGACAAAACTCCGCAAGAATTCAAGGTTAACTTTTGAACAAATTGCCACAATGGTATACGTCTATAAACGCGTTTCGTTTGCGACAGGACCGCAAATAGTGACTGACGGAACTTTCAGTGTCGGTCAGTTTTGGCCAAAAATTGCGTATGCGTGCGTGAAGCATATGTTTGCTTGCCAGCCAGCGCGATTTTGTAAAGAGCATGTAACGGAAATGTTTAGGTACGCATCTGTTATTGTTGTTACTTATGATCTTTGAATGTTATATTGGCATTTATTTTCAGTAAAAATAAATTTCTTTCTATTGAGTTATTCGATCGGATTAATGTATGATAAGAAAATAATTATATAAAGAAGTTATATATTATGTTTAATTTAGAATTATTTTACATTTGTTTGTAGTATACTTTGTTTGCCGACCAGTGCGATTGTGTCGAGCATCTAAACACTCGTGTTTATTCGAAAAAACCTTTAAAACCGACAGACATTATTACCACTGCCTGTATATAATTATATATCACGTTACAAGAGCTTTAAACCGATTATATCGTTTGAAAAATTTGATGATTCTTACTCGAATTGTTATCCCGAAATATTTAGGAGACGATTAATATGATTAAATAGCGACAATTTAAGTAACTTACTTGTAAATAGCGGAGACGACCTGTCGTATCTTGGAGGGGTCGCTCTCCTGGCGCAGGCCCTGCACCGCGAAGTAGAAGTTGAGTCGGTCCACGTGGAGACCTCCCGCGCCACCCACGTACTTGCGGAACAGACGCACTCCCTCTGCGTCCTAGTCACAGATACCGATTAATATATTAATTTATTTTTAAATAACTTTTTTTGTCACTATATGACTCGTTGTATTATTATTATGCGTTTTTGTACGACTGCATCAGGTTAAATTTCAAGATTAAGAGGAAAAAAACAGCGATTGTCTGATTTTAAGAGCCAGGTTTTTGAAGTGACGACCTATGGGGCCCTAAACTTTTCAAAATATCGTATTAAACCTACCCGTAATAGTCTATAAAAAATGTTTTATAACCTTTATTGTAATTTGGGATTAGGCTACTAACTGATACACTTATTCTTTAGCTTCTCAAGGCTGCGACGCTAGTTAGCATTCAAATAAATGTATCGATCCAAGCGGAAATGCTAAAAATATCTCGCTTTTTTCAATTTAAAATTTAATAAGTTAGGGTCGGTTACAACTGGTACACACAGTGGAACCATTAACAAGCTACACTCAACAAAAGAAGAAGCAGAAAGCGGCACCAGAAGCACCCTAAGCCTAGCCTAAGTGCCTAATAGAAATAGCATGTGATATAAGGAGATTGATGCAAATGGAAGGTTGAATGATTGGCTTGCAAAGAGAGAGCAAGAGAAGAAGAATAAGAAATGTTTCTAAAATGTTTGCTCCATCAGTGCTTAAAATGAGGAATTTGATTTTCAATTATTTTTACTGTGAAGGTGTGTGTGTAAATATTAAAAACCACTTTCTTTATACCATTTTAATATAACAGTTGTCTGCTATTAAAAAAGTAGAAACAATAACTTAGAAACTAAATGAAGCAACAGACATCTGGGTGATTAAAGAAGTTGGGATACTTTAAGGGTAATAAAAAAATCTCACTTTCTTTGGTGATACGAAGTCGTGTAAGAAAAATTGGTCGGGCATTCACAACAAGATGCGTCTCTAATTTCATTGAATTTTCAACGAAAAATTTACCATCCGTAAGCATAACGAATCGTTTCTTGAGTATAGGAACCGGGCATAAGAGCGCTGCCAAAGACGATTAGTTCCCTTATATGTTATGTGTAGACATAGAAGTCAATATATCGCGTAATATTTTTAATGATGACACTGTCAAGAAGAATTCACAATTACTTTAGGTATTAGCATCAGACCATATATTAAGTATACAATAATTATGTAAACATTTATTCCCAGTGCTGAAGCGTGACCTGTTTGCATTTATACACTCATAGAGTGCGTCTTAATGGTAAATAGCCGACACTTCCTCTGTTTATACCTTAAGGATGAACAAGAACATTAAGTATTGACAACACCAGAGCCATCTTTGATAGTCAGTAGGCCCTTTACCAACTCTATAAATTCCTGGCAAATAATCTGCCGTTTTTAACAATTATATCAGCAGGGCCGGATTATCTGTGTGCCCTGGGGGCCCCGCCCCTAGGCAACGTGTTTTTAACTTCCAAAGTTTTTTCTTTAGCACAACGTATTTTTTTTCTAAATTAATCTGTTTTTTTACTACATTGATGAAGATGTTAGAAGGTATGCCAAGACCTAATTCAATAAAAAAAATAGCAGACAAAAGGACAATAAATAAAAATATGTAAAAAAAAAAACAGTACAATCGATCTTATCAGTAAAGTGAAAACTTGGTATGTGGAGAAACTTCTAGATCTAAGTTCACTAGATCGTTTCTATTCAGATTCAGATCACCTTCCTCTTGACAGTTTTGAGAAATCATCACATCCCCTTCACCTGCATGCAACCTTGTTATTTAAGAGGAAGAATCCCTGGAAAGCAAAATTGTGTAGGTATAAGAGCGTGTTACCTCAAGCAACTCGTGGAGGCTACGAGCCCAGCGCATGTACGGCGGCGAGGCGGGCGAGCGCGCCGAGCTGCCCGACGAGCCTTCTGTCTGCTCGCGCCACGCCATGCCAACCCTGAATGCCAGCGAAGCTCATCATTATTATCTAATTATTATTACTGACCTATGATTGGACATGGTACTACCCTTCACTAAGTAAAGGACACAGTTACGTACAGTGTCTCCTGCTAATATTCATAATCTTAAAATCTTCTTCAGTCTTTGATTTTCGCTAAGCTAAAGTGCTTAAAGTAACACTATTAAGTATCCAGCTTTTAACGTAGTGATATAGTTATCAAATCTAAGAATAAAGTTATTGAGGCAGCGAGTAGGTCTCGTTTCAAAAATAAATATACGATCCAAAACGCTACCGAAAAAGAAAATAACCCATAAGTTAATAATAATAAATAAGATATAGATGTCTCTCAATCTGATAAACAATTGTAAGAGTGACAAAGTTTTTTTGTTTATGTGCCACTTGTACAAAATCACTACGTATTATAAAACAAAGTTATAAAACAAATTTATCGAACAGACAGACGCGGCGTCTGTCTGTTCGCGATAAATTAAATAACTACCAAACGGGTTTTCATACGGTTTTCACAAATAGACGGAGAGATTCATGAGGAAGGTGTATAATTAATTACAGGTTTTATGTGAAATGGCTGAAATATGACGATAATTGTTGAAGAATGTCGGAAAAATCAATATAATCATGCTTTGCTACCTATGCGAAGCCGGGGCGGGTTGCTAGTAATATAATATATTATTACGATACACATTTAATAACTATCTTATGTACTAGTATATACTATGAAGCGATAGCATACTTGAGAAAGATAATGTACTGAAATGTAACATATTAGCAAATACACAGGTGTAATGAACTTACTTGGACAGATGCGGTTGTGTGAACACATGTTTGGACTGAGATTTGCTCTTTTCCTCCCCCGAAGCTGGCGGCAGCGACGACCTGTCAGCAAGCTTGTGCTCCCAACCTATACACATAATAATTAGATGTATCTACAGCAATTTTACTTGCAACACAAATCATTTCACAATTCCAAAAGGATTTACTTTCGTGACGGTTTCTCAAATATTTGGTGAGTTATGTGTGAAACTAGTCACAATCTAAATGGGTTGAACACACGGGTCATCAAACGCTCAATGTCCAAATCCATTGCTCGTTAAATCAATCCAACAAGTTTCTACCGGCATATAGAGTGCGTTCAGATGATGGGCGGTGGCCGCGCGCCCGACGCGCGGTGACCGCCCGTATAGTGTGCACACGGCAAGCGTTTCACGGGCGTTGACCGAGCGTTGTCGTAGTTCAGTTCGAATTTTGTATTCGTTGAAGACGGACGTAAAAACAGCCTTGTGTTTGGTGATTTTATATCGACGTCAGAAACAGCAACACAAGAAGAGATGTCAGTATTGGGTTCATCCATTTTAACATTCAGACTTACTGAAAGCCATTTTATAACTTAATATCCTTAACTTAGGCTGCATGACACTAAACTCAATAAAGGCTTAGTAAAATTTCACAAATGAAACTATGACAAATTAGAAGTCAATCTAAAATAATCAGTATTTTTCGTTATCAATCAGTCGAAAATGTATGTAAAATGTATGTATTGAAACTTCGGAATAAAAAAAATAAAGATTAGAAGAAAATTCATCAAACACTTTCCGAGATTTGCGGCAAGAAACATAGGGAAGCTGAATTTTAGCTTTTTAAATGTACATATAGATTGATTTTTTTATCTACAAATTTGTGAGTTTTGAATTAATATTTAAAATTTCATATTTTAATGTGAAATAAAAATAAAAGTAAGTAGTAGTGCTTGTGGCATTTCTTGTATGTTATATTATTATTTTAATAAACTGCATAAAGTTAAGTGTCACCGAAATCATGCCTTGTGAAAAATGGTATACGGACTTTTTTTTAAATGGCCAAATCCTTTTATTACAATCACTTGGCGACCGTTGAAAACGCGCGCTCATGTGAACGAATGTACAGAAAATCAACAATCTCAAAGTGAGCGGCACTGCCATGGGCGTTGACGCCGCGTCAAGCAAGCGTCGGATCAAAACGCGCAGTGGCATATGAATGACTTGAACAAAACGCGGTAGCAAAACGCGCGTCCAACGCCCGTCATCTGAACGTGGCCTTAATAAAAAAATTAACATAATAGAATTTATTGGTAAGTTTTGACAAAAACGGAAGATTCACTAATTTACGTGTAAAAAAAGAAAATTATTGTTCAGAAGTGTCGCTTCGCACTTATTTTGGTCCTGGAAGTGTACATAATGCTATATCATCTTGATATAATACCTCTGTAGCACTTGTCCGACATAGACATCGCTACCTCCTAGCCCATACCAGAACTCTGAACAATATCAAGTACAACTATTGATTTGAAATGCTAAAGAAAACACTATTATAAAAAATTAACCTAAATATTTTACCTTGCGGGTGGCCGCCTATAGGAGTGTGGCTCATGGCGCACAGGCCCTTCTCCCACCCGCGCGCTGCATGGCGAGACACCACCTGCACACAAGCAAAAATAATGTATCGAAAAAGTTTTCACTGAAATACACTACACCTCACGTCACTATAAACCACCATGCACTGCTCGGTATAGACCTATCCTAAAAACTCCTCATCCAACTATCCAACTGCTATCATCTAGTGCTTAAAACTCTACAGTGTACATGTTAAAAGACATACACAAGTTTTTGAGCTTGTGATTTTAATAGAGTTTCCAGCCCCTGATTAACAAAATTGATAATTTTAGTGATACTAGCTTACACAAGAAACTTCTTTTAAATTTTTGTTCTGCAAAAAAAAATTTGCAGTTTGATTATAAATTTTTTATCAATATTTTTTTGGTTTCCTTTTTTTATTCTCTTAAAACAGTGTATTAAATAGCAAAATGATATAATGAATTTGAATCATCATTTGTATATTAACATAATGATCTTACACCCATGTACAGGAGTATCCCAAGAGTCTTGGAATTCACACATCAAAACATTCATTACGCAACAAGAACCGAGCATCAAGCCACATAAAAAATCAATATGCCAAACAATAAGGATCATACCACTGCATTTGATTTGTATGAGTTAAAAAGAGATGGCAAACAGAATGAGACAGCGTGCTAAAGTCAAGAGTCTCCGGCATCGATCGGTGTTGGAAGCGAACATCACAGCTATGAATACCATATATATAATATACTATGGTGTCTTATTGTGAAAGCTATACCATTACCCATTAATCTACTTAAAATCAGAAATACAATATCATATTTCATAACAACCAATAAAAAAAAGTATAGCAGAAACTAAAAATTAAAAAAGTCTATTCAAAAATATTTTTAATATTGCTTGAAAAAGGGACAGATTATAATAAGAACATGTCAAAACAAATTAAATCATAACTTGATGGTTCAATAAGCAAGTTATGAAGAAAAAAATGATAATGGAGTACCAAAAAAAATTATAAAAGGCCTTACCATGTTCATTGTGCTTGAACAAACAATACACTTCTGTGCTACACAAATTTATAGAATTATTGGCTGAATATTATGATTTGATTCTAATATTATTTGTTATAAAAGAAATCTTTTTTATAGAAAAGCACGACTGCGCTACACAGCAGCAGTGGTCCGAGTGAAAGCTCCGCAGTCGGATGCTGATGTTCAACACAATAGGGTACGGACTAATCTCCGTACCCTCGTGTACTATACAGTTTTTTGTATTCATGATAGGGTTTAATAAGCATATGAAATCAATAACAAGTTTGGCTTATGCTTATGAGATGTTTTAATAAAATAATGTTCTTTAATTTTTAAAACATGTCTTTTTTTATTGACTCGTAAAAACTATAACATGGATGGCAATTTGTATATTACATAAGTGACTTTGTAACTGAAATATGTAAAAAAAAATCAAAACATTACAAGCTGTTATAAAATAAGACATAATTTTTTTTTAAATATTATGATGCAAACAGCTCGTGAAACACTGTATTGTACCAAATTCAACAATTTTTCATTGAACATGACGAGCATAAACACAGGAAACAAGTTGTAAACAAAGGCACAGCTCGTAAAAGTAACATCGCGGCAACAATCACAACGTGTAAAATTATCAATAAACTATTAAAACAACACGAGACCTTCAGTTTTATTTAATAGCGGTTCATCACATATACTATTGACGGCAATAAATGCTATTTATGCCAAAATACCATGCTGAAACCCGGAAGGGCCGTATTTATAGAACGATATAAGTGAAAACTTACGCAAAAATAAATACTTCTATTTATCACAATCGTTTCAAATAGTGCTTCATAAGAGAACTGAACAGATTAACTGAAAACTTTCTTTGAAATAAATAATAAATTAGCTTGGCTCGGATTTGTGTACAACAGTGAATTTGACATTTGTTTGACAACCTGCCATGACAGACAGACAGCTGTCGCACCACGCCACCTATCGATGACGCTACGAAATAGATAAAAAGCGCGCGAAGCAGTTATCTCTCATTCTGTCATTCTGAACGTAACTGTGTATTTCTAAAACCACTAGATGGCGGGATACGTCTCTAAAAAAAATATGCTGTAAACTTGCGGGAAATTCAAACTGTGAAATACTACGAAAAACATGGTAAACATGTAGAAAGTACCTGTGTAGCAGCTCAATGCCGCTGCATGTTGGTGTTTTGTGTCTGCTCCCTTTGTTTTGTGTAATCTGAAACATGAAAAACATAATCTTGAAACATGAAAGTTAAATTAACTGGATAAAAATGCGTTTCAATTATGTAAACAATGTGTTTCATTAAATATTTAATATAATTTGCTTAGAAAGTACACAATGGCACAAAATACATATCAGTATTAAAGAAATATATAATGCATAGTATGTACCAGGCACCTTGATAGGGTATCATATCGTCAAGATATTCACCTTTTGGAAGCAAATTAATTTGGGGATTCCAACTCGATTTACAGATGAAATGAATAGATAGATATCAAAGACGTTTCTCTGAGTGTAGCTCAGATATTTGATTTCGAGAAGATCAGACGGCAAAATTGATTTGTCAAAATCTTGTACAGTATTGTGATTTGACTGTTGCTGGGGATTTGAAGTTTATCGATGTCACATAGGTAATTTATTACAATTCAGTTAAGCCACTTTCTAGAATGGTTATTTCTATTACCCGGGGACTGTGCGTATTGATTGATTGATTGATTGTTATGTGATGCCTAAGTACGTTTTGTAAAAAGTTAGAAATATATGTAACATTTTCTATGAGCCCGCGTCGATTGCTAAGCTAGTCAACCAATTAATTTGATTGGACTCAAATCTGGTATATGGATATTACTTGTAATGCCCAAAGTCTTTTTTAAATTGAATACCATTTCTTTAATAACGATTTTCTATTATATTTATAGAACAGGAACCTTCAACAAAGTGGGGGAATTTTTCGATACACATTATTGTGCTGCTAAAAAATGTTAATGAAAATAGGTCAAAACTGCAGCTAAGTTATGTGATAGCCTTGTGATTTGTTTAACACTCATAAACAACCCCGTCTTTAACGCAAAGCCAGGGAACCCATTGGGAGTTTTTTTAATCATTGTGATTATTGAATAATAACATTATTTTTTGTAATCTACATACACGTGTCCAGAACCCGATGACAGGGTCATGAGACCCATATTATAAATTATGTTTAAAATAAAAGAAAGTGGAAGTTTTGTAAAAAGGCACGAACGAGATGTTTGTTCGTTCGCTAGTTTATTATTAATATTAAATTACGCGGACTCGCGTCACGCGTATGTGGATCCTATTATAATCTATCTTCTGTCATACATAAATTTCGTGTCACGATGTTTGTTCGCGATGAACTCCTTAACTAATAAACTGATTTTAATGAAATTTTGGAGTTTGATCCAAATTGAGAGATAGGATTTTTTTTATTGCAAATTACCTAGCCACAGCAACGCGGGTAGCTATAAGACTATAATATAACTAGTCTTAGTATGCCTAATATAATAACAGGCAGCTGTGTGCAACCGTTAAATTAAATTTATATGGTTTCACTCCTACCGGTCCTCACACGATGTAGTCTATGGTTTACTTTAGTTAGCCTTTACTCGATAAGGGCTCCGACTGACAGAACTTAAGATTGGCTGAAATAAGTGTGTTCAAAAATACTCTTAAGCTATATATTATTAGTAAAGATAAGCATAGGCTAATTACCTCAGGTTTATCTTGTTGTATTTATTTTTTAATGCCTTTTTATTCTTAATTTTAAAAAAGAATACATAGAATTATGGTATTAAGTCTCAATAGAAAACGTGTCAGTACACGAGGGCAAATATTTCTCACATCAGATTTTGCGTTTTAAAACATAATTGGATAACATGAGTCAAGAAATTATGTAGAATAATTTTCAAGATAATTTACAACGACAGGTTTTAAAAAACCTAATTATGTTGACATCTTTGAGACCCACTAAGGGTTACCCTCAGTCCTCTTTCTCAGTCCAGTTTACCTACTATAAGGTTAAACTCCATAGAAATTAGCTTTGAAACGTTTTCGACAGACATGTGTCGATTCATCGAGCCCACATCCCCGTAACGTCATTACCCGGAGCGATTAATCGAGTATCGACATCGATAGAGGTACACCCCCAAAGCATCATTAGCTGAGCACGCACTAAGCGACTCTTTGATGTGCGCAAACTTTTCGTTTCCCTTTGATTGGCATAATGGAACTGTGCGTTGTTATTACACTAATTGAATTTTCGCAAAGTCCGAGCAATAGGTATTACTGAAATGGATTTTGTAACATTCTGTTTGTCAGTTGCCAGTGAACCTACGGCCTTTTAATTCGTTTGAAGCTCGATAATGTATGCTAACTTTGACCATTGTGTTTCAATTTCGCTTTGTATTTTCATATTAGAATACAATATTGTTTTTCCGACAGTTTAATAGAGAATACTTTCGTTAATTTTATTTTTCCAGATTTTCTTCATTTAGCAATTTTTTTAAATTTGTTTTATTGTCAATTCAATAATATTAATTAAGATACTAATTAAGCTTGTAGTCTACCTACTAGTAAACATACAAAAAGACCAAAAGTCTTACACAAGACTCGGCCGGCTCTCATCGGTACATCTAGCTTAGAAAAAATAGGTACCTAGTTTCATATTAATTTAAAGAATAAATCACCAACAAATACATACTAATATTATAAGGCCAAAAAGCCTTTGTTTGTTTCTTTATTTAAACGTAACCACGTTTATCTCAAACTCTGCCAGTCCGATTTATATAATTTTTTTCTCTTAGATAGTCCTTTTATTGGGAGTTATAGACCTAGGTTAATTTAATAACTTTAAATCTACTTCAAACACGTGTGTGAATGTAACGCGATACCCCTTTCATATATGAACAGATTTTGATGGATTTACTTTTTCAAATAAAAAACAGAAGACAGATTTGCGACTGCATTGATATATGTATATAAATTTCATAGAAAACTTATATATATTGACACTAGCAGCGCCCCGCGGTTTCACCCGCGTAAGTCCCGATCCCGTGGGAATATCAAGATAAAAAGTAGCCTATGCGTTAATCCAGGTCTCCAGCTATCTACATACCAAGTTTCATCGCAAACAGTTCAGTGGTTTTTGCGTGAAAGAGTAACAAACATCCATCCATCCATCCATCCATCCAAACTTCCACATTTACAATATTAGTGGGATTATTTAGGTGTACTGAAATCGGCATTTACTTTATTCAGTAGACCAATATTATTCTTAATTGTCTTTTATAAAAACCAAAAACACCATCGTATTTCTCTTATAACCAAATTATACTACTGTCTGTATCTAAAAGTGAAGACAAAATTCTCTATGAAGTGAAGTTAAAAGGGAAAATACGACTGTATGATTGGTTTTACAAGTCAGCAAGATCAAAGGCTCAGTAGTCCTTTCATTTCGGCCCGCCATTCGCGGATTACATTAAAAAAGAGAGAGAGAAAGAAAATGTAAAAGTTAATTATAGGTATTTAAGTGAAACAGTCACAGATAAAAGAATCACTGATTACAGACTAAAGCCTAAATAAAATCCTTTGAAGAGGTTTTGCTTTGATAGGTCGTTGGCGCGCAGCTTACGAATTCTTAGTACTCAGCTATAATATAAAATTACTAACGGTACAGGTTCACAAGCAAATAAATTGTTTTCTGTTATAAGTTCTTTTTAATCTTAAAGTTCGTTAACTTTTTAAATGTTTATCATGTACCTACTTGGGATTCTTAGTTTTAACTTCTGCTTTGGTTACCAGACTCGTCCCGCATTTTGCAATTTACCGTGTCCCCACTAAAGAAGTGTACACAGATAAAACTTAAAAAATTATCAATGAATTACATAAATATTTATTATGTGAGCATCAAATCTGCAACACTCGACGCCAGATAGGCCAGGTGACTATTTAAACCACTAAATTGACTATGCATTCCGTATGGTTTGAAGCTTAATAAAAAAAAACTGCTCCATCTTTGCGTGTCATGGACACTTCAAGAACTAGACTATATCATCCGGTTTATTTTAAAGAATTACCAGCAATCTCCTACAAACTTAAAACAATTAACGGAAGCGTTCAAACGTTCAAAATGGATCGCAGTAAATTCGTCTTATCCTTTCAATTACAGCCAACAAAACACTTAAAAAGGTTTGCGAATAAACGTATCGAACACAAACGTTCCAATACACCGTCAATAATTGTAACCGCCGGTAACAAGAGATCAAAATGATAAGGGTTTCGATTCATCGTATTAACGTTCACTCATCAAAAGGGGTTCGGCCACTTTGATCGGCCCGTTTCCTGAGAAATTCCTTTGGCACTAAACAACACACTAATCAATCGGGAGGGGTACACCATACCCAATCGGAAAAGGCATTAAGGGCAATAGTTCCAGCTTGCGGTAAACTGTTTGCGAGTGAGGGGGGCGCTGGAGGTGGGGAGTGTGGGGGGGATGTTCTCGCCGTACATCAAAGGCGGGTCGAGACAAAGCTTGAGGAGCCTTTTAACTTTATTTAGCGGAGTGGTAAGTTTAGCCGGTCGCGAATCGCGCAGGTTAAAGAGTAACACACTCACTTTGAGCCCGACCGTGGGAGGCGGATAGGGCTGTGCAGCCTTTTATGTGGATTCGGCCAATATTCTGAAATGATAATTAATCACCAAGTAATCAAAATAGAATTACACAAATATTACAATTTAATTAAAAATATCCTTGTGAATAGTAACAAAGCAATCAATTCATTTATCAAAAGATAAAAAGATATATGTATGACTCTTCAATAGGATACCAAATCCTCCACTCCTTAACACGCCATCAACTAATCCATCAGCGCATTTAAAAAGCAATTAAACTTATATTGTCGGAGTCGTGCGACCGGTTTGTCGTAGGTCGCGGTTGTTGTCAACCCTGTGTGAGGGTGGGGATATCAAACGGGCCGCTAATGCCGCCCGCACCGCTCCGCGGCGACGCTTTGTCGGCGCCCTTTGACTTGCCGATGATACCTCGCACCACCTAAACTTGCAACTCTTTGGATACGACAACGCGATTTTTGAGTAGCGATTTGTCGCACCTTTGTAACTTCACTTTTTGTAGAAGTTATTTGTTGGAGTCCTTCCGAGTTCCTTTGAGAATAAGTTTAGTCTAAAAAACGGCCCATATTGGCGAGTACTGAAATTTTGGTTAAATTAGCTTAAATTAAATAAGAACCTTAAAACAAAAAGTGAGATTTTGGCGTTTCGTTGACGATGTCTTAAAAGGTGAAAATCAGGCCTATTCCATGTTACAAAACCTGAGTATGAAATTGGAATTGGACGCTGGCACAGGAGTAGTTAAAAACATATTTCTGTTAAAAAACGTACTACTGTAGTATATCAATCAAATAAAAATAAATAAAATTGAATTGTCTCTTTGTAATGTTAAAATAATAGTTTTTTAAGCTCATGTATTATTTGCACGATACCTATGCCTAAAATCAGTTTTTATTTTTTATTTTTGTAGACAGTTTGACAGAAATAATAATTATTTTTAGCAAAGTGATTAAAGATACCTCGTCAATTACAATACGGAACATTAACACTAGTTCTCTACACGATGTAAGCATTTACATTGATTTTATCATCATTCCCACAGCTCTACACCGTACTCTGGCCAATTAAGTTTATAACTAAAACGTGCTCTTTGAGAATATTAATGTGAATCGTAATTAATGTTCAAAAGCAAATACAAAAGCGAATTTGTGCGAGTGTGTTGATGACGATCTGGCGATTGACAATATAAGTTTAGCCATTCTAATAGTGATTCCGCTTTGTTGCCATTTTTAATTTACACTAACCATTCAGCCAGTTAGCTACACAGCCAGTTTTTTGGGATACGTTTTACGCTTTCCTATGAGATATTGTATTGAATCATAAAATAACATTTGATTTCACGTTTTGAGGAATCCTTAATATTATCAATGTGTGATCCACGTCATAGTTAGTGAATATAACGTACATATATGTTATACATGTGCGCACACACACACAGCCACACACATATGTATATATTACTATATATGTATCCGAGCGTGACGGTCACACGAGTTCAGTGCTTTTTCCCCATACCAAAAGTGCCCAACGTGCCTAAAAAAGTTTTCACATCAAAAATATTTATCTTGGTAAAAAAGTTGAAAGCTCGCTCGGCGTGATTCTAAGTACTTACAAAATTATAAAAAATAAATACTAAGAATAATTTAATTTAAAAACTGTTGTGTTCGAAAGATAGTGGAAACCCGATACGCAAATAAAATAGATAGCGACATAATAAGAATAACCCAAGTTTTTATAGATCAAAGGTTCCTTGGGCCTTATCCGTTCAGTTGGCACGTAAGCCGGGAACAATAGATTCATTGGCGATGCATATCTCAGTGGGACCCGGGACAAACGTTTGACAAACTTTGTTCGTAGAGGGCGGAGGGCACATTTGTCGGGATCATGTGTGATTTATGTAAAACATGCTTGTAACGGCCAGATAATGTTTAAGAAAGATGAGAAGCAGGAGCTACGAGTGGGCAAGTGTAAAATACTATTGAAATCTTTGTGGGAACATGATAGTATGCACAGGATTAGAATAAGTGTTTGATTTCCTAAAAAGAGGAAGAAATCAATGTGGTCATACTTAACTTTAAGACATTAACTCTGACCCTGCTGGTGGATGATGGACCGGTGATTGGACGCTGCTTTTTTAAAGGGACTGTAGTAAATCGATTGATCGGTCGAAGTAGCTCAACCGGGTAGTTATTTGACTGGCCTGTTGGTCTGGCGGTGATCCGGACTGCTGAGCCAGAGATCGTGGGTTCCATTCCCACTTAGGACAAATAATTGTGTGACGAGCATGATCATTTGTTCTGTGTCTGGGTGTAATTGATCTATAATAATTATGTATTTATTTAGAAATATATAAGTATGTTCATCAGCAGTCGGGTTACCATAGTACAGGCTCTGTCTAGTTTTGGATCAGACGGCCGTGTGTGAGATGTGTCAAGTTATTTTTATTTTCACTTCAATATTCTTTAAGATTGGTTGTTTCCGCTGTAAGTAAAAAAATCGTGTATTACAGCAGCCGTAATAACCGTTGAGTCAGTTAACATTACTAAGTAGAACTTTCCATTGTTGTATGAAGAAACCGACTTAATTTACGCAGCATCAATAATCTCCATCAATAATATCGTTTCAAATAGCACGCCAAATCCTTTTAAATAGACACTAAACATTTAATCAATTAAAGTTAGCTTTCAGCCTTATCTTTTCAAACACTAACTCACTCAAATAGATAGTGAAACGAAGCGCATAGTCAATAAATCCGATGACTAAATCCAGAGAATGGTGCAGCGGGGCCACACCGCCTACGTTGATTACCATAAGCTGGGACAAAGGCGATGCGAGCACCCTTTGATGAATTAGCCCCCACTAACATTACCTATGTCCGTTCTCTGTCGCGGCCGCGAGCTGTCTGTTTGTTATTTAACACCCAAATTAGTGCTCGAATATTGAAAGGTTCGACATTCACCGTTGATTAGTGAAAATAAGTTCTTTCAGGATGCGTTCTTTATTTATTACCTGATTTCAGCGAAGGCCAAAAGGAGGGTTTATATGTATAACCTGTGTTCGTCTCTGATTCCTCGTAACTACTTAACGGTTGGAACTAAAACGGATGAATATGTTGTTAAGGTTCTCCTTTATTGCGCGAGTGTCACTGGGTATATTAAAATTAAAAATATCGATGAACATACACAAAAAAAAAATACATACAGACGAACATAGAACCTCCTCCTTTTTAGAAGTCGGTTAAAAAGATTGAAAATTAAATTGATACTGTGGTATATTTTCAGATTTATACTTATAAGCCTCTGAAGTTTGTTTTGTTTGCTTGCGCTCAATTCTATCGGGTTCGATTCTCGTTTTGGCAAATTCTTATCGGGTTTTTGTGCAGACGGTTCGTATCCTTGTTTTCGACCTTGGTATAATAAAAGATTCTTTGACTGCCGTAATGTGAGTGCAGTAGGTATTAAGTGACTTGTTGGGTGTTCGTTACTAACAGGTGTATGGCCTGGTGTGAAACAATGAAATATGTTTAAAGCGACAAAATATAACGTAAATGTAAGATTATTGATGTACGAAAGGCGATAGTGCGATGAACTATGCAACAACTCAACACTTCTGCGATAAACGAAAGAACGGCAGTGCTATAAACTATAATAACTTGACACACCTCACACACGGCTGTCCTATCCCATACTAGGCAGAGCCTGTACTATAGTAACCAGGCTGCTGGTAAACATACTTATATTATTAAATACATACATATTATAGATAAATTACACCCAGACAGAGAACAAATGATCGTACTCATCACACAATTATATGTCCTGAGTGAGAATCGAACCCACGACCTCAGGCTCAGCACCCAAGATCACTAACCACTAACCCAATAGCCGCCAAGGAATGATTAATCTCATCCTAATCTTTAATGCTAATGAGGATTAAAACAGCTTGACCTATGTTTTCAATTCCGTGATTGTTAGGAAATATTAGTATCATATCACAATACCTAATTTACAATTACCGTACAACATTCCAAAATAGGAATAGATAAGAGCTTAGGATATAACAATGCAAATAAAAATAAACAACCTAAATAAAATATTTAAACTTTTTTCCAGAAAATGAGTGCCAGGAGAACAGCAGAGATCGACAGAGATCCCCAGGAATATACTATCTCCTATGCAACGTACAAGGGACAAAACAACAGTGTACGAGTGTACGATAGGACGAGTCCTGTGGTTAGGGCTGTTTAGAGGGCGTCCGGACGGGGTTTTCAAAAAGTGTCCGGGTAAAACCCGGACACTCTGTGCCAAGGGACAATTATAATTGTTAGATGAATCGTTAACAAGCTAAAAATTTAAATGCAATAGGCGCTTTTTTTTCACCCATGTGTCCGGATTTTTTAAAGTTTTTGTCCGGCATCGGCAATTTAAGTGATGGCAGGCCTACCTGTGGTCCTAGTTGAAAATAATTGATGGCATAGATATAACTTATACGCTTACACACACAGCGATATTCACTAAAGACGTTCAATCAATTCCTAAATAAGATACTGACTTTACCTATCTCGTCTACTAAGGATTAGAAAATGGTTACAATAATTATTTATTTATTTCAGTTTGTGTTCATTTCGAATTCAACATACTTATTGAGTGGGTACCTATTGATAATTATCTAGTTGAATGTTTACATAATTAAATACATTTTTCGCTGTATAAAGAAGCCGTAAGTCGACGACAACATAATATAGAAATGAGATTCAATAGAATATAGATACATGCATATTATATAGTAGCAAAACACGACAATGTGCTGTAAAATCTTACAGCATTTATTTTTATACACTATCTAAAAAGAAAAGGTATGACATTACCTTAATATAATGACGATGTGTAATGCATTTTTTTAGTATACCAGGGGTTATCATTCTGTTACAATCCGATGTAGCAATCCGATGAAAGTCTAAAAACAAATCCAAAAACGGCATACCTAGCGGAAACATTTCAGCGCGGTTGTTAATATTTTAACAAAAAAGACAGACAAGTTCGAGTCTGACTCGCGCACCGAGGGTTCCGTAAGCAAACAACTTGTATGTACATAGGTAGATGGTACGTCCCACACGGGAATCAATTCTCGAAGACTTGCCCGTCTTTTTCGAAAGACAAACTTAACTTTGCGGTTACGATGTAAAGTCAACATTCTAACCGCAAAATATAAGTTTGTAATCACAAAAATACTTTTTATTTTTTGGAATTTTTCTTTATTTGTGCTGCAAGGCCTTGCTTTTTGCCAAATTTCGTGATTCTAGGTCAACGGGAACTACCATATAGGTTTTCGACCCAAAACCTATAGGGTACTTCCGGTTGACCTAGAATTGTCAATTTTTGTTAAAAGTAAGGTCTTACAGTAAAGGGAAAATTCCGAAAAATAAAAAAAGTTGAAAATTAAGTCAAATTTTGATATCTTTTTATCGTGTTGACTCAGGACCTTGATTTTTATACACCTAATAGGGACTATAAACCTAAGTATCTGATATAAATTTCTTGCTAGGTCCACACGTTCTTGAGAAAATCGGTGGTGACACACGTATAGACGCACAAGAGTGATCTTATAAGGGTTCCCTTTTTTTACCTTTTGAGGTACGGAACCCTAAAAAGAAGCAACTGGATATCTCTAACCGAGGTCATTTAAGAAACCTTACTATATGGATGCCAAATATTGAACATTTATTATGAAAACATCTCAGGCTTTGATGGTTTTATTTCCTTGATTTGATTGCATGTTTTGACCGGGATGAAATGCTATTTATTATTTTGACACAGTATATATATGTACATAATGTTAGTTTATAAAAAATAAAGCTTCCTTTGAATAAATCTAAAATCACAAAAAAATACTCATGAATCTAAAATCAATGATTCATCATAGCATTAAATTATAAGGTTATGTCTTACCATCCATACAAATTTTTAACCCTCGACGTAAAAAGGAGGGGTGTTATAAGTTTAACGTGTTTATCTGTATCTGTCTGTGGCACCATAGCCCCTTAACCTTTGTCAATTTACATGGGTACGACTATAGTTAGTGTTGCAATGAAAAACGCAATTAAGCCACCCCTAGACCAAGTTTTTTATTTTCCTGGTCAGGCTATACTACAATTGGCTTTCATAATAAAGACTTCTTTATGAAAATACGAATGTATTGACAAGTGAGTCTTCTGACATTGAATATTTATCACTTCACTACATCACTATCACTATCACTACATATTATAAAACAAAGTCCCCCGCCGCATCTGTCTGTCTGTCTGTTCGCGATATACTGAAAAACTACTGAACGGATTTTCTTGCGGTTTTCACTAATAGACAGAGTGATTCATGATTAAGGTTTAGGTGTATAATTTGTACCCGTGCGAAGTCGGGGCGGGTTGCTAGTTGAAGATAAATTAAAATGCCTGTATACCCTCTTGTAGTCATTTGAAATAAATTTGTGTCACAAAGTGAATCAGCAAGGAGGCATAATATCATTACCGATAGGCACCATGCAATGTAATGAGAGTAGTGTTTTGCCTACGAGACGTGCATACGTAAACTAATTATATTACTTCATTAACTGTCTATGCGAGACAGGTAAAACCTCCTTTGAGGGAAACTCACAATAACTGTGTATAATTATAGTTTTAATTTAAAGCATTTTAGTCATTAAGTTATATTATGTAAGACTATAAGTTCCCGCGCGGCTTCGCTCGCCTGTATTTATTTGTATATTTTGCGCGGATCCCTAATTCTTTTTCCAAAATAAAAGTAGCCTCAGTTACTCCTTATAACACCAGCTATCTGCCTGTGAAAGTCCCGTGGAAATCGGTGCACCCGTTCCGGAGATTAGCCGAAACAAACAGACAGACAGACAAAAATTTAAAAAACTAATATTTACTCATAGGTATCGTGCAAATAACTGTATGAGCTTAAAAAACCTATTGTTTTGACATTACAAACAGACACTTCAATTTTATTTATTTGTATTGATGTATAGATTATTTATTTATTCAGGTTTTGTGATTGCATTCTCTTTAAATGTTACAGAGTATTTTTATTATTATTACAATACTGGAGGTAACTTCAATTTCGAAATACAGTTTTAATTTTAAAAGCCTAATTAAAGACAAAAAGAATTAATCATTTTTTTTATTAGCTACATACGCTTACTATTATTAGTTTCAATATGTGGACATAGCTTAAGCAGTCTTTTTATTATTTGTGTAGTCGAGTTATTCCCAAAATGATCGTCTGAAGTATATATATAAACCATAACTTTGATTATTGTGCCAGTAACGACATGACATTACCACTGCTGTCTTCGGTAACCGCTACTACCCCATTAAGCGGGCAGAAATCTGATTTGCAAACATAAATTTACAAAAAAAAATACTTTTGAAGTTCTGACAGCCATCTACTGTAAGTAGAGATCGCGTGGTGGTCGAATTTCGACCATGGTTTTTTCATTGGCCAATATAACTTGAGCTGTCATTGTATAGACTTACTTACCATGACAGGTAAACACATATAGTATTTTTTAAAGTTGTAAGACATATCGTTTAAAATTTTTAGCTTTTTGCGCTTCTTCTACATATAAAGTGTAAATATTCCAAAATTCACGTTACTACGTTCGGGAAATTTTCTTAAAAAGGGGTACAAAGAATTCTCTTCACGTATTCATATACTTAACGATTAATATATTCTTGTACAGGCCCACACTTTCTCTTAACACAGACGTACATAGATAAGATTTCGCAGTAGATATATAAAATCATAAATACAACTTTAAACCTATCCAATACACAAACATTCATATTTCAAAATCAATGTCCAATATCCACAAAAATGTAGTAACTTCCCGCTTCGGTTTCGGAACATATTCATGCATAAACCTGACGGGCAGTGGTCAGTCGTGACGCAGATTCCTTCATACAGAGCGTACTCAACCGCAGCGTGCCACGTGCCGTCTGCAGTGGATATGTCGCGGTCCACCTACGGAGAGTATTTGGCTATTATTCCTACCGAAAAACTAAATTCTACCAAACGATTCATACATATAAGGGGGTAGTTTGCTTGTGACCTTAGACGCGAATATGATCGTATGATACACCAGCATCGATATTACAAATTCTATTTTTGTAAATATTTCGCATAATCCGACTTACTGAATATTTGGCAGTATCTCGGCATTCTGAAAATTCGGTTTGCGGTTCAAATCTTTTTAATGTTTTTTTTTTCATCATTTAGACAAAACAACGGTAAATTAGTGAGGTGATAAATTTTCTTTGCTCAACATACTTGACGTTGTCCTCAGTTGTAATTGCTTTTGATCTTAATTTGGTCCTCGTAGGTGTTTATTTGAATGTAATGAGCGGTTTAAATCACTGCCTTTAGTGTATCTTCCAAGAAAATTATTTTCAAGCACTCGTTAAAACTGCACTGTTGGTGCATATCAGTTTGTGTATTCGCATACTCGCATTAAAATGTTTGTCACAAAACAATGCAAAGATATTTATGTGTTTATATTTCCCGTAACTAAACAACTTCTATTGAAGAAACTAATTAACTTGTTCCGAAGTTTACAAGTCATAGCGTCCAATCGGAGGCATTCAAGTGTCGCCAACAGTCCTCCCTGCTAACGCCTTCAATTTCTTTTTACATTTACCTACACAGTAGAGGAAATTGACCAGTCGCTTTACGAGTGCTCGTAAAACCATCGCAAGGAAGATTTAACTTTATTTTTTTGAAGCAAAAGACTCAAAATCTATTGTCGAGGATAACCAAATGATGATAAAAGACACGTATCACGCAGGAGGTACAGCAAAATCTGATAGAGAACTATCCGTGCGAAATGTCTTATGAAATAAAGGATAAATTGTCGCTGGAGAATTGAATAAAGCTTAAACAGTGACGGAACTGGTAGGGGCGAATACTTCAATACGTGTACCCTTTCATGAAAAATGTTTTGAAAGTGTATTAGGTGAAAGTGTAACACCCGAATTTTCTATTCACGAGGCGAAAGGCACTCACATATAGAAGGCAGAAGACTACAATGAAAAACTTAATTACTACTACGATGGCCAAACAATTGGACTTTTCCACACTGAATAAGCCTTGCCACTGATTTTTTTTCGATACATTAGTAGTCTATATCGATGGAAAGAAAATTTTCAAACAATTCTGCCGTTTGAAGAGTATAATATATATTCTTTTGTATATGGAAAACAAATTATAATTTTATATATAACTAGATTTTAAAAAAGGTTCAGTTGCTGATTTGACAGCTTAAGAAGTGATTTAATCTTGATTTCAATGGTGAAAGAACCTGACCTATGCTTTCAAAAATGTGAAAAAGATTACTGAACGTATTCCACGTTCACATAGAACTAAGTTCAATGTTTTTCTTGCATACAAATAAATCATTCCTTTTAAAATTTATAGGTTTTTATCACAATCAAAGCAATGATTTTTTTATTTCGTATTGTCAGTACATAAAGATTACTCCAAAAACAAAGAATTTGGGATAAAGAAAAACAAACCACCTTTTGTTTTTTGTGAACACTTTTAAGTACCACTCCATCAACCCATTTCTCATTCTCATCGGTATTACTCATGCAAAAAGCATGTCGGGACAAGATTTGTCGTAATTTAGGGAACAGATTGGTTTGTCAGGGTGCGCGAGCGACAAAAGGTCCGCCTGGGGCGATACCTCAACTCAATAGCATTGTTTTTCCGATTACAGGCCTGATTAAACTGTCTGCAGCGTCTCAGGTGCGTCTGAGGAATAATGTCAAGACTAAAATGGAATGGAAGAGTCACTGCTATCCACTTAACTTACACTAGTATTTGTGTTGTCCCAGCAACCTTATAATCTACTTAAAGAATATTAAGGTAAACAAAAATTATTTGCTAGTGGATAAACACAGTATCCATTATTCTCTCCATTTCAAAATCGCCACGGTATTTTTGGCATACTATTGATTTATAGATCTTCCTTACTTTGTGGGCTCTCATCCGTTAAACCGATTACTGTATTATTGATGTTACCATTGCTGCAGTAAAGATTAAAAAAATAAACAATCTTTTTGCCTGGTAATAACAAAATACTCTAAACTCAGTACACCTACGAGCGCCTGTCTCCGAAAAAAAGAATAATTTCGGAAATGGGGGCACCTGACGAGGGATGCCGGAACGCTCTGCAATCATCCGTGGAATAGGGTGTTCAGGCTTCTTGCATAATGGACGTGCCCCCGCCTTAATCTCGTGTGAACAATAGTGGCGTCTGGCCGAGACGTTTTGCATACAATGACTAGTCGCGGGACGACAGAGCTCTGGAAAATGCACCTGTCTCCGACGGCGAAAGGGGTTTTTTTTCAGACGGTACTCTGTCTTTAATTTAAATTTCAACTTCAATTGCCTAAATATTGGCTTGGGGTTCTTTTCAAAGATAATACGGTAAAAGAAAATTACATTTCCAAATTTAAATTCTTACTTTTCTGACAAGTTTCCTTGCCCTTGCGTGCTTGAGTAATGTATCATCTGTAAATGAGTTCGAACCAAAGCCTGTAATCTGAATCGGCATTTTTTTATAAATATTTGACATTGTTGAGAAAACAAATTAAAAAGTTAATGGACATTTGACCCCTGGCTTCTCCGTTTTGTAGTCAAAGCACACAGTTAAAATTGCTAATTTTGTCACAAAACTATTGGGATACGATAAATCTGCGGTATGTCAAAGGACAGGCTCTCTGTACAGTAAACTGTGCAATACATTTTTTGTCCAGTTTAACCACAAAGCTATTTGCAGTGTTTATCGGCACGTCACTGAAATGGACATGTTCGATGGATGAACCGCTGTCGTGGGATAGGTGGTTAGGATGCGACTGTCTACGGACCGATATGAAATCGAAATTGGAAAGCCTGATGTTTAAAACTGTGATAACAAATTTAGAATTGGTAGGTATTTTTTAATTCATCCTTTTTCAGGTATCGTGGGAAAAATAACACTAAAATAAAATAAGGGGATGACAGCAATATGAGCGATATACCCTAATTGAAACGATTTGTATTCAGTTGAGTTGAATGTAGAAACAGCTGAACCATGTATACAACTCTATTATATATAGTTTTATAAAAAAATGTAATAATACGAGGGTTACTGGCCCAAAAAATCTATATAAATAAATAAAAAATGAATTGTTCGTTCGTATGTTTACCTTTGTGATGAAATATTCCTTTTATACTACAAAATACTTCCTTACTTTAGGTGGCATTGCAACGTATGCCGGATACAGCTTAGTCAGTAAAAATGTACAAATGTGTAATTGTGTAGTTTAAAAAAACACAGCAATCCATTTGAATTTGTAAATGTATCCAAAAAACCGATTATGCTCTCATTCGGTGAAATAATTATACAAATTATATTATGAAGTCATTGAAATGGTCTCATCATTTAATTCCTTAACTTAAAA
This sequence comes from Euplagia quadripunctaria, assembly GCA_963859945.1. Lineage (NCBI taxonomy): Eukaryota > Metazoa > Arthropoda > Insecta > Lepidoptera > Erebidae > Euplagia > Euplagia quadripunctaria. The sequence goes on along the minus strand of OY982568.1, from coordinate 20,582,934 downwards.
TTCAAAAAATCAAGCTCGTTGTTAGGTCAGACAGCAAATCACAATACTTAACATTTTCTTCAAAATATTTTTCCCTTTTCCTTCCCAAAATATTTTTATCCTACATTAACAATATGCCGAAATAAAATGAATACAGTGGTTAACTAAGGCAATTGTGGTCTAATTGTGAATTTGGAATTGTCTGTCCCATTCAAAAGTTGCGAAATTAACATAAGTTAGAATGGGAAAAAAAAGCGAACCAGATTTCTTATTTCGATAGCCCCTGGCGCCTGTGAACAGCCCTCTGAGGTATGGATGATTGGACTGATGAATAAAAGATTCGTCAATTTGTGTAATAGCCCGTGGTGTATTATGCAGTAGTCAATTTAATTGCTTTGACAAAACGGGAAGCGATAAAACCTAACGTTTTTAATTGAATTTTTTGGGACTCATGTAGGTAGTAGTATCTTGAATTCAAATGCAAACCGCAGTAAGATAAGTGTAAGTGTTTAAAATCTGAACAACCTACGTTAAGTAATAAAATCTAAAAAAATACATCTGTCGCAATAGCTCATCAAGGGCCCCAACTATAAAACTGTATATAAATCAGCAAATTGGATAAAATAAAGTGGCCTTAAATCTATATATTTATTCGCTGCTCCAGGTAACGTAGAGGCGTCGGACTTGCAAATCTTGCATTTGAGACACAACCGGCGCGACGTGAAGCCATGCTAGGGGTTGTTAATGATTATATCAGAAATATTTGACGTCATTTAGCAAATACACGAAATAAAATCTAAGTAATACTTAACAGAAATAAATATTGTGGTAATGGTTAAAAATAATAATGCTGTTTATACATACATTACTGCAATTGGCATCTGTCTGTGTGTCAGACACTTACGCAAAAGGGGTGAGCTGCTCGCTGTACCTGTCTAAACAAATGTAATCGATTGAACGGTATTAATCACGTGCGTTAAACAAATCAAGTGCGATGTTAATCTTGAAAAGTTTTAGGTGATGTAAATCCATTTCATCGAATTTTTTTTTTATTTTTATCTTTTTTTTTATGGTATAGGGGGCAAACGAGCAGACTGGTGACCTGATGGTAGATGACTACCGCCGCTCATGGGCACCTGTAACTCAAGAGTCACAAGTGCGGTGCCGCCCTTTAAGGTAGGAATAGGGGAAGAGCGGGCAGACGGGAGAGGGGGATTAGAGGTGAGGAGAGGGGGAGAGGGGAAGGACGGGAATAGGGCCTCCGGTAACCTCACTCACGCGAAAAGCAATGCAAGCATTGTTTCACGGCCGGTTTTCTGTGGGGCCGTGGTATCGAGCGGAGTCGAGCGGCCCATACGTGCCGAAGCATGGCTCTCCCACGTAAAGTAAAGTCAAAAATCAAAAATTATGATTGTTTTTTTAACCGCAGCAAACTGCCCTGTATGATTTGTTCCCGCTTTGGATCAGGGTAGGCCTGCCATTACTTAAATTGCCGACTCCGGACAAAAACCTAAGAATGAAACCCGGACACATGGGTGAAATCGAGATTCTTTCCCGGACACCTTAAAAAAACGCCGATTCCATTTAAATTTTTAGCTTGTTAACGGTTCATCTAACAATTATAATCGTCCCCTGGCACAGAGTGTCCGGGTTTTGCCCGGACACTTTTTGATAAACCCGCCCAGATGCTACCCGGACGCCCTCTAAACTAGGACAAATCCAGGGAAACCCGGACGGATGGCAGCCCTAGATCAGGGTCGCCAGAGTACCAGGAAGAAAGTTTAAGGTCTGTAACAGTGTTAAAAAGCGTTCATAGGTGTTAAGCGTTTATAAGCGTTGGGAGCTGCTAATACCTGTAATACCTACCTAATGCCCTTGCGAAACGTGAACACTTTATTTTATTACTGGTGTCTAAACAATACGGTAGTTAACTACCAAGTAAAATCAGTTACGTTTTATTAAATGACCAAATCGGTACGTTTTAGAGACAGGTATTGTATGAAACTAGCAACCCGCCACGGCTTGGCACGGGTGCAATGTATATTCCAATGTGGTAAACAATTATCGTCATATCATTATACAAATTAACACAAAACAATATGAAGCTATACGTATAACCCTTCCTCTTGAATCGCTCTATCTATTGGTGAAACCCGAATCAAAATCCGTTGCGTAGTTTAAAAGATCTAAGCGTACAGACGGCGGCAGGAACTATGTTTTATATTACGTAGAGATAACAATTTTGACGTCATATTTATCTATCGTCATTTTCTTTTATTGTTTGGGTTTACATTTAAATATAATAACAGACGTCAAAATAATAACAAATCAATTTTTTCAAGTTCACACAATAAGACCTAATTTCATGAAGACTATGTAATAATTATTTTTAACTAGCAACCCGCCCCGCCTTCGCACGGGTAGCAGAGATATCTTCAACAATCATTAACATATTTCAATCAATTTACACAAAATCTTAACAAATTATACACCTAAACCTTCCTCATGAATCACTCTGTTTATTAGTGAAAACCGCATGAAAATCCGTTCAGTAGTTTTTTCAGTTTACAGTTAACAGACAGACAGACAGACGCGGCGGGGGACTACAACTCCCGCATTAGGAATTACTCCTGTGCCGCGGGGGACTTTACAAACATAGAAACAACGGACACAAAGAACACCCAGACTTAGGTGGGAATCGAACCCACGACCTATAAGCATAGCGGTCAGGGTCACTAACCACTAGACCAACAGGCCAGTTAGTTTGTTTTATAATATGTAGTGATCGTGATATAGAGCTTATATCCACTTGGAATAATGTACCTTTTAAATGTTAAAAGATTTTTTCATATAGATCCTGTGCCGATTCCTTTCCACATGCTTCCGCAAACTCTCAAAACTCGCACTTCGTAATATTTTCTTTTATATTTGGGAATAACAACTGCTTATTATTACTTTTACTTGTGGCTTGTTTATACTTTGTTTATTATTGCTTCATCGTACCCGGAGGTTTCCACAAGAATAACAACATAAGAATAAAAGTTATGGTACTTAACACCTCGTTTTTTTTTAATGTGTGGAAACTCCCTCGGGTACCACCGCACCGAGCTAATACTCGGCGAAGTGAGTATATTGGAATCGAACCGACTAAAACCACACGGTGTTTCGTCACGGGTGTCTATGGCCGAGCGCTCAGGTATAATCTAGGAAGGAACTCCTTGGACCCCCGACAGGCTTAACAGCTCGTCTTACCAATGCATAAACAGACCATTAGATTAACCATAACAAATATGATCAATAGAATATTCCGTTACAAATCCTACTAATATTATAAACGCGAAAGTTTGTAAGTATGGATGGATGGACGTTTGTTACTCTTTCACGCCAAAACTACTGAACCGATTGCGATGAAACTTGGTATGTAGAAAGCTGGAGACCTGGATTAACATATAGGCTACTTTTTATCCCGATATTCCCAAGGAATCTGGACTGTGAAACCGCGGGGCGCTGCTAGTTAGCAATAATTGTAGAGAAAAATGGGAAGACAAACATTTCCTAGTATTCACGATGTGTGAAAACTTGTTTACTGCCAAGTAAAGCGTATTGTGCCTCCTTTGGTAGTTTAAAAAAATAGATAGTAATTGGTGTTCTCTTTCAGACTCTCTTTTCTTTAGCATCGTTATAGTTCTGATGACGATGACGTTATTATCGGTGAAGACGAGACCTCTTATCTCTCATTGTTTTATGCATTCAAATCATTCAATCACCGGATTTTATACGCAGGCTAGCCGTCCCGCAGTTTCACCTGCGTTTATGGTCACTGCTCCGCTCCTATTGGCCGTAGCGTGATGTTATATAACCTACGGCCTTCCTCGATAAATGGGCTATCTAACACTAATATTTTCTTTAATTACACAAAAATTTCAATTCGAACTAGTAGTTTCTGAGATTAGCGCGTTCAAACCAACAAGCTCTTTAGCTTTATAATATTATAAGTATAAATACAAAATATAAATTAAAAATTAAAAACACCTCCGACTCGAAAGTCCTTTCAACGATTAGAAAAGAGCTGATGATCTTCGAACGGCTGGACAGATTTTCATGAATTATATCTAAGAACACTCTCGATCAAGTCACCTTTCAAACAAAAAAAACCGCACTCAAATCGGTTCATCCGTTCGGAAGCTGCGATGCCACAGACACACACACACACACACACACGTCAAACTTATAACACCCCGTCCTTTTTGCGTCAGGAGTTAAATAATGTTAATTTTAATATTGACGTCAACAGAGGTTTCATCGTATCCACTAACTTGTACTAACTAGTTGAACACAATATCCTGGACATTGTATAAAGCTTTCATGTAACATAGTCACTAAAGTGAGTCTCCTAACTTTTTAAACGTTTGCAAGTATAAACTATTGCTAAAGCAGTTAACGTATTTGTACAGAATATACTGTTCTGAAATAAATTCATCTCTTTAGTTCTGTAGGTACAATACTTTTTGTCTAAACCTAAAAAAATAGGCAATTCGAGACAGTAATAGCTACAGAGAGTTAGAGTTATAAATTTCTTGTTTTAGTCTAAATTTCTGAATATCTTGCAATTTGAATATAATTTTGTATACCTCCAAAAATTCTTAAGCGAAAATTAAAAAGAATGAAATTAAAGCATGGATCCAGATTAGCCAACCCATAAAATAATAAAAAAACTTGCTTAAAAATTAGTTATTAAAAGTTTGCTTCACGTTACCGATTAAAGAAAAATAGGAGCCCTCGAATAAAAAGACAGGTTGAATCCAAAGTACAGAAACTCCTTTCTATAAAACCACATTCGGTAAACACGCCTCAAGAATACGTCCTAAACAGAAATTTTATTCACATTTAATGGTAAATATAGTTAGTTCTAGTCGAAGCGTTCGGGCCGGCCACCCGCCGCGCGCCTGACATCTCTGCGGATGACATTAATGACATTCACCGCGAGGGGACGCTCATTGTCAAACACATTGACTACATCGGTCCGAGTGCCATTCGCTTTGAATAGCACACCAGTTTATTTGTAATAATCATAAAGACAGGTGCTTATGAAATGCGTTGATGAAATATTTTGTTTTATATGATTAGTGCTCGCGATAGGAATATTTAATTTTACAATTTTTTTTTCTTCTTAAAAAGAATTCCCGCTCTAGGAAATACTACCTTTATTCCGGGGATTTATATTAAACTGAATCTGTGACAATCGTACGTGATATAGTAATATATATTATAATTAATTTTTTGAAGAATTAAGGCGTTCACATTATATAAAATTTAAATTAAAACTTTTAAGGATGTCACTCGCTGAACAACCCGGCACCCGACCAGCACCGCTTCGCTATATATTATGGATTTCCATACATATGCACCCACTTATCAACTCCGTAACCTCACCGGATCTCCCCGCACGGAAGCAGACCATACGCGGACGGCAAGTTGCCAAGGCGCTGGTCCCGAGTGAACCGCTCGCAATTCACTCGTGACCGACGCGTTGCACATTACGTACACCCAATAACCTTTTATTTTTCTCCTCCTGTTATTTTGTTGTTCTTTATCAAATGAAATAGCTATGAGAGTCAATTCACCGTTCATGTCGTTCACCGACTACTCGTCAATTCGTTGACATTCGATGTTGATTCGTTGACCACGCGGCATCCACCTTTGACATGGGCGTCAACTTGCCGGCCGCGAAATATGATCGTCAGTGGTCCTCACGATCATATTTCGCGGGCGGCAACGACGAGTGGACGACGAAAGACGATGCGCTACTGGTCGGGTGCTGAGTTGTTAAATGGGTGACGTGCCCTTTAGTTGATTCGTTTTTGACACACCACGTTAGCCTTTTAAGCTATTGTTAACGCTAAAGAAATAAAGAGAATGTATTTCATCCGTCATTCACAACACTACACTTATAATAAACGTGTCGTTTTTTTTTAACGACATATATCAACAACAAAGGTATATCTCACCCCAATTCTTATAGACCTTAAGGAGTATATGCTGATAGTTGATTATTTAAGTCGTTTATAATAATCGGTAGTCGGTTACCATCCAGCAGATGCAGACCGTATGCTTGTTTGCCGGCTAAGGTAAAAAAAAACAAATAAAATCTGGACATAATCATCTAGCTATTATAATTTTCAAAAGCTAATTTCTCGTCTTTAGTAAAAGCAAAGAAGTTAATCTAGCACAATGTTCGCTGGTCAGACGACGATGTCGATTATTCCACTATTGTTGCCGGGTAAAGACTGGACAGAACTCTTTTATACAGGAAAATTGCTATTAGATAATCCTATTAAATTGATATGAACGGTCTCGAGTGAGGGGACTAATAGCACTAATAGCCCCATTCGTTCAGTGCAACCAATAAATTTATATCTATAAGTACTTACCTTAAGTTTTTGAACAGTTGTAAATAGTCTTACACACTTCCCACCTACCATATAGAGTTCGTGACGAGGGTCCAGCCTCGTCTAGGCTAACTAAAAACTGCGTTAATACTACTAATGATTGAATAACTAACTCAAAACATGAATACATTACAGAGAAACAGAAGAGTATTATTATTTATGTTAATAACTTCAGCACAAATTTTAATACAATTGTAAACTAATAGTACACTACCTGCCGTTAATACTTTTCTTTAAGCTTTTGAAGCAAACTTAAGTAATAGGATGAAGCCCGATTGTTCTAGTTTAAGAAACGGAGTCGCTTCTTGTCCCGTCACATTTAAACAAAACATCGAGGACTTTAATAAGACGTCTTACATTCAGCGGCTAAAATAGTTGGATAAGCTATTAAACAATGACTGAATTATAGAAAACTCGCTCAAAGGAAATATACAGGGTGTAAGTGACACCGTACCGAATCCTGAAATAGTGTATTCAGACCATCAATCTGAGTGGAAATTCATATGAAATTTCTGGATGAACTGACTTTTGCATTGTGATAAGTCTCCAAAGAAAGACGTTTTTGTAAGTTATTTGATATTTACGGTGATACTTACACGCTGTATTTATTGTTCAGCTTTTTGGTCGCATGTCACACTAGTAGCAACAGCAGGCCTACGTCCACCTGGATTCAATGCTTAAATTCCCGTAGATCTTTCTTGATATGGGGGCAATCAGTGTGGACGGGATACGAGGAACGTACACGCCCGCATGCAGCAATGACTCCTAAACTCATTGATCACTATGTCCCACTCATTGCGATCAAAAAAATTGATCGTATTTCTCTATTTTATTTTAATCATATCAAAAGTAATTCATATCCTTTTTCCAGTACCATCAGAGTACGCTTCTTACATTATAAGGGTTATATTCTAATAAAATAGACGTAAGAATAAGAAAAATGCATTTCAACATTTCCATATCGGCTCAATGTGATTATGTGTTCTGATTGCGTTTGGCGCTGGATGGGAGTGCGCTCTACGCCTAGACCTTGATTTGTTATGAATTCGATTTGACAACTATATTTTCTTAGATAATGTCAATAAAATGGCGGAGTGTCTTGATGTATAGCGTTTGAAGATGTCTGTTTTATTCTTAACCTCTTTTATCATGGCAATTTTGTTTACTGCCTGTTCAAGTTTGATACATTGATCTAGCAAAATCTCCAAAAGTATCAAAAAGTTCATAGCCCATGAAATAACGAAAATAATTATTAAATTCTCCAGTTATACCGAGTCTACTGCCTTCATATGGTTTAATCAGTTTTAAATTAGAGAATTTATTTTACCTTTTCTACACTATGTAACTGGCAATTAAATTTGAAAGATAAATAATTATTTATTTTCTAAGTACTTTTTAGCATTGACTAAAATTAATTTTTCTCAACCTTGTTGTGTGTAAATTAATCGTTATTCCCACAATGAGCTGTTATGTTAAAGAACACAACAACAAGTATAATAATTGTTTTTAAACTTTTGCGACTATAGATATTTGATGTGTAAATCGGGACTTAATCGCGGATATAATTACATCGGGTAACCAAAAAATTATACCTTCTAATTATTCACACATCAAATAAGTACAACAATTACCATAGTCTACACTCTCAAGATCTAAAATTGTATGTAGGTATATATACTTGTAGATTTACTCGCATGAAACGATAAATCAACTGTTGCAGTTAACCAACTGAATCATTATCTTATTACTTATCTTCTTGTCGAGAATCAGTGCCATTTCTACATTTTTGCAAATATTTTGTACAGCAGGGAAAAGACTCAATTAATTTACTATCTTGATTTATAATGAACGAAATAATACAGTATTTTAAGTTATCCGCTGTTTCATTACCAATTATCATTTCATTAAAATAATCTTTTTTATTAAGGAGAAAAGATCGCGAGACACTTTTCGACCCATTCAATAACAAATAAAAACAATGCGGCAAAATGGAATCTATTGCTGCTACGTACAATATTTTTTTATCTGCAACACTTATTTATAGTGTAATTAATGCGTCGCCGGGCGCCAGTGGTAAATACGCCGCTATTTGTAGAGACAATACGTTTAGGGATGCTACTTGTAGGGTTACCAGATGTAAAATTAAAAAGTTTTGACAAAAAAATCTTAATTTCGCTAAAAGAAGTTTTCTCGCGATTTTTAAAACAACGTAAAACAATTAGTAAGTATTATAAATCTTATGTTGATAGAAAGAGAACAAGAAAACGGTTACAATTAAAATTTTGTATTTACATATTTACGTTTACTATAACATACATTCAGTTGACACTATATTATTAATAATCAAAAAGCATAGGTTCATACGAAATTAAAAAAAAATTGAATATGGAATTGGAATAAAAGTAGCAACCCGCCCCGGCTGCGCACCCGGCTGTAGCAGAGACATCTTCAACAATCATCAACATATTTCAATCAATTTACACAAAATCTTAACAAATTATACACTTAAACCTTCCTCATGAATTACTCGGTCTATTACTGAAAACCGCATGAAAATCCGTTCAGTACTTTTTTCAGTTTATCGCGAACAGACAGATAGACAGACGCGGCGGGGGACTTTGTTTTATAATATGTATGAATTAAGGGCTGACTGTGTGGCATGCTGAGAAGTACGTTAAACTGCTTTCGGTAAAAAATATTGACGATTCTCAAAACTTTGTTTTTGATACCACATTTTTATTATTTTGCTATTATACTATTTAAAAGGCATTTATGCATATGTTTATATTGCATTTTTATTACGGTGGCAACCCTGTCTAGCCACTTGTCAGTTTTCAGACAGAGACAAAAATGTCAAGTCAGTCTGTGCTTAAATATATCACTAGTTACCCCACATCCCTCGTGTCGCTAATGAAGTGTACTAAATAAGTCAACTACTTAACTTGCGGGACAAATTAGTATCTAAACTGTTGAATAAATTACCTTGTATTAAAGATATTTAGCTTTTGAATTGGTCATTTTTTAGTAGCTAATTTATACACAGTTTAATTCAATTTAATTTTTTTTTGTTTCCGTACGTTTAAAAACTCTTATAAAATCACTTAATTGTCTGAATGTCTGTTACGACCCTTTTTCACATCAAGTTGAAATCAATGTAGAATACATAGGTCGGTAAATCTTAGAAAGGTGGTAAAAGTTTTAAATGAATGATGATTGCAAAAAATTTCGGATTTAACCAATTAAGAGTTGGTAAATCTTAGGTTTTACTGGCTAATCTTAGGATTTACCGTAATTCGGGCTTTTACAGTAACATATACACGTGTTTTACAGATAAAGGATTATTTATCCACTTACGAGTATTATATTTAATTTTTAGTGCCAAGTATGAACTTAAGACAATTCGAATCACATTTTTAAATATATCTCAATTGTTGATAACAAAGTTTATGCAAATCATCAAAGGAGTCACGGGCTTCTTGTCAAAGGTCTCATAACTAACAATTTATTAATATCACATTGCTAGAGTTTCAAAGAAGAGGTATTAGAGAAAATGAAAATAAATAAATGCGGAATGAAACGAGGAGCAATTTAAAATACGGCGCAGAGGCGCAGCTGTTAGATGATATTGGTTAGAATTGAAATGAAAAAATCTAATGCTGTCGTGTCGATTTCAATTGTTTTAAGATTGATACAATTTTCAACAATTTGTTGGTACATTTATTTCTTTGCCTGCTGTATTTCAACATGTATACATCAATCTATACCAACATTACTGAAGGGGTTCGGTTTCAGTGACCTTCATGTCGCGGCTCGAACAACATAGATTTATTTGATTTTAGTTAATCGAATCCGGTCTAAGCGGACTATAAGAAAGTATACAGAAAACTGGAAGTGTTCGTAGTGGATTAGAGCAGTGTTCTCAGACTTGAAGTTAAAATGTTTAAATTTGGGGGAAAAGTCCTAAGCTGGCAATGTTCGATAAGCTATGAAATATACCTGCAATTTATACACAACATTCATCAAGAAAGCTTGACTCGTCAACGAGACCAATTATTCAAAGGTAAATTAAATAAATGCAGAGTCTAAGGAAAGCTCATTGACATTTCTTTAGTATTGAAAAGCACAATCGCCAACATAGCGTTGTTGAACGGCGGCCGCAGCGCTTTAAGCAACTATAATATTTTCCAGAGCTTAATCGGCATCCAGGTGCTGAACGTCTGTTGGCGCACTCCACGGACTAGCGTACCGTCGCACAACAGCACTTCGCTTTCACGTCTCCCTTCCACGGGCATTATGCCTCTAATGTCACTTAATTTGCCGTCTAGGGCCTCCTCACGTGAATGCAGCCTACGAGAGCCGGTTTAATATAAAAATTCGCTTTTTTAATGCGAAGCGAGATTTAACGTTAAACTGTTGCCTCTTTTGAGAGTAAACGCGTAGAAGTAATAGGATTACGAGATCGGTAGTTTTGGAGTCGAAAAGGTAATTAAATTATTGTATGTAAAAATATTGGATTTATGAGTGGGTCGCTAGTTTGATGGATTTCGAAATAGAGAGGTGCTTCAATTCAATCGAAGTCTTGATTACTCATTGAGCATTCATATATATTTTTTTATTTTTATAATTGTACTTACTTTAAGGTAATTAAAGGGAGTGAGGTGAAACGAAAATATATCCCCCTTTTCCCTGTATTGCTCAATGAAAACTTTGTATGGTGGAGCAAAGCACTTGTCGCAGGAGAAAAATGTAATAATAAAAATAAGTGAAATCAATAACTCATTACAAAAATAACGACTAGTATTGTACCCAATAGCACCAACTCAGCAACTTAGCGCACATCAATGAAGGACCTTATTGCGGCGTCGTAAAGTTGAAAATGTACCGTAGTGTACAGGCTGAATCCTGTATTCAGCACAAAAGCGAAATAACTCGTTATTAAGTCGTTAACGGTATAAATCCGTAGTGTAGCAGATTGGCGAGGGGGGCTGCCTTATGGGACGTATGAAATAATTTGCTAACCGCGAATCCACGCCACAATAACTGCAAAAAATTGCGACATTGCTAGGCCGAGATGTATTAAAATATTGTTTTTCCTTGTAATTAGGTAACCCTTGCAGCACAACTTGGGTATTTTCAACGAAATCTCGCACTCATCTAAAGGACTGGCAATACAAAAGACAATTATCTTCGAATCATAAATCTCCGATTATAAAACACGGTTCAGCACCTCCTTTCTTTGCCGCACCATTAAAATGTGGAATTCATTACCAGCACACGTGTTCCCTTCGACATATAATCCGGGGCGTGAAAAAGCCTCTCTCGAGGCCGTCAAACTGAGGGCCACCATTTTAGTATCATCCGTATCTATAATGGTGGTCTTCATTCTTTGGACCTCACTCTAGCTTTCCATCAGGCGGCTTGAAGTCATTCTGACGTGTCATTATAAAAAAAAAAACTTCATGCAGAGGGTAATTGGTACTAACACTAGTTTAAAGTCCCCATACTTTAAAACAAAACGTATTTATTATTATTAGTTATATTAGTTGATCTTTTAATGCATCAAATATGTATCTTTTTTACAAGGCTAAAACAAATCTTTCACTTTTGAGTAGTTCGTTTATTTCGTATACAACGGATTTACACCAAGTGACAATCCGTTGTTTCATTAATTGATTTGAATCGAACATACACCGCTGAATGTTGGAAAGGGGAATCGGTGAATCTTAGATTCAGCAATTTACAATATACGAGAATGTTTTTCTCGAAAGCGAGAAAGGCATACACTGTTCTCTCTTTTATCTAGGTACGCTTGATTGGGGGGGTACTCCTTCAGTTTTTAATTTTATTTTATATTATGGTGGCTACAGAAATACACACTCTGCATAAATTGCAACTGTCTGTCAACCTATTGATGATGATTATAATCAAACGTAAAGTGGCAAACTGCTAAAATGAGCTTTGTAGTTGCATTTCTTGGTGCTGTATTTTCAGGGTTTCGCCCGTCAATCTGTATCTCAAAAACTGTGAAAAGGAGACAGTTGCAATTGAAACAAAGTGTGTATTTCTATTGTTACCAAACAATTGCTATGTATTTATGATTTTATTTATTATACGAATAATTGGTGATTCCATTTTGTACCTGCCCATAAATTGTTTTTGCATAATATATATTTTTTTTTCCAATCAACAGTACTCATCATATTTTCATATTATTGGGTAATGTCCGGAAATGTTATAAAAGAAGAAATAACGGCCATTCACCAGCTGGCTTAGTGGATAATAATAATTATAACTTGACACAACTCACACACGTCTGATCCCAAACTAGGCAGAGCCTGTACTATGGTAACCAGCCTGCTAATAAACATACTCATAAATTTCCAAATAAATTCATATCTTATTATAGATAAATTATGCCCAGATACAGAACAAAAGTGATCATGCCCATCACACAATTATTTGGCCTGGGTTGGAATCGAACCCACGGCCTCTGGCTCAGCAGTCAGGACCATTAACCACTAGACCAACATGCCAGTCTGGATGTTAACATACGCCAGTGTATCTTCACAAACACTGCCCTTCGGACATTTACAGTAACATATAGTTCATCGAGGTTCATCTTACCTTTGAATCTTAGCTGAATGGTGGCGTATATGAGGAGAATATCATCCTGCAACAAAGATATAAAATCATTAGTTTTATACGGCTCAAAATATTTTTTTTTCCGATCTTTCGAAAACATAAATCGGTTTGTTTTTATATCTGTAGTAAAACTACTGCTGTGGCGTGTTCAGTGTCTCTTTAACACTTGCCTTGTTAGTAAATTGTGTTAGTATTTATATTTTTATTTTATTTTATTTTAATCAGAAAACAAACAGTATTAACAACTTAAAGATAAAAACAAATAATACAGCTAGTTACCAATTACATGTTTTCGCATTTTAATAACAATGAAGCTTGTTTGTTTAAGAAAAAGAAAAATGATTACAATAATGGTGTCTATACCTAACTATCACACATCATCAGTACATCACACATAACAATACGTCATGAAGTGCATATACACAGTTATTGAACCAACGCGAACCAATGTGTAGAAAGTGTTTGATTAAATACATGTGGCTTAGTAGTAAATAAGTCAAGTTCAGAAAAGTCAACCAACCTATTGTAGCACTTAACGCATCTTATTAAAGAATGAATTCTGTCTGTAATTTGTGCTGCAGCGGGGGACGTTAAGAAGAAGAAAAGGTATCCTAACAGATATATTAGGGGCGCGTAACTGTATCTTGGAGAGAAGTTGTGGGGCGTCGATGTAAGATTGTGCTAACTTAACGAGAAAAGAGATATCTGATATGCTCCTTCGTTCCCTAAGTGGTAGTAAATGGTATCTTTTGCACCTTGATTCATAATTATGATCTCGGGTTTTACATTTGTACTGAAGGTATCCTGTAAAGTTTCGCTGGATAGATTCCAATCTTGAGATATAGACGTCATACATTGGATTCCAAACCTGCGAACTATATTCAAGTGGGCTACGGACAAAGGAACAGAACAATATTTTGATTATTTTGACATCCGTGAACTGGGAGCATGATCTTTTTAAAAACCCCATGATTTTGTTAGCTTTATTAACTATGTGATCTATGTGCTTTTTTATAGGTAAGTTTAGAATCGTGTATCACACCTAAATCTCGTATGTAATCTACTCGTTTCAGATGGTCATTCTTTAGAGTGTATGTGTGGGATATGCTGTTGGTTTTGCGAGTGAATGTAATTGTGTAACATTTAGATACCTTGAGTTGTAGATTATTTAGCTGACAATAGTTTTCAAGTCTTTCGAGATCTTGTTGTAAAGAGAAGCAGTCTTCGACTTTATTTATTTTTTTAAAAATTTTCATATCATCTGCATAAAGTAAAAATGATGAATTTTGAAAGCAAGTATTAATGTCATTAATGAATATGTTAAATAAAAGAGGCCCAAGCAGCGACCCCTGGGGAACTCCTGACGGGACTACATGCCACTTCGACACAACACCGTTGATTGCAACAGCCTGGGAACGATTCTGTATATAAGACGTCATCCACCGGTATAGGTTACCATGAATGCCGGCATAATAAATCTTCTGTAAAAGTATATTATGGTCAATACGGTCGAAACATTTACTGCAGTCAGTAAAAATACAGTCCACCTGACCGCCATCGTCCATACAGGATGTAGTTAAGTCGATAAATGAAAGTAGGTTAGTGGTGGTCGATCTGTTTTTAATGAAGCCGTGCTGTTCGGGAATGAAGGCCGAAGAAAAGGTGCTGTATACTTGCGTGTGAATAAGGCGTTCAAGTATTTTTCCAAACAGACATAGTTTGGATATGGGTCTGTAGTTGTTGATGTCACCTTTATTCCCACTTTTGTGTACTGGTGTTATGTATGCGTACTTCCATATACTAGGCATAATTCCCTCCTTAACAGAACGCGTGAAAATTATTGTTAGTGGCGCACTTGACAATGAATAATGGCGGTATATTGTCGGGACCCGCGCCTTTGGTGAGATCTAACGATTCCAGGAGCCTAAGCACATAGTTGGGATTTATTTTAATCTCACCTATATTTAGTGCAGAATCAATAGGGGGGAACATTTGTTAGTCTTGAGGTATTTGAACTTCTATCTGAAGTAGAGAGGAAATTCGACTGGAAGTACGTTACAAAAGTATCACTAATTTCTTCACTTGTACTGTAGGATCGACCTTCTAAAGACATAGCGGAGGGGAGAGTATTAGAGCCCTTTTTGTTTGCTTTAATAAAAGACCAGAACATTTTTGGATTTTTTATGATAGAATCTTCAGTTTTGGCAATGTAGGTATAATAACATTGCTCTTCAACTGCTTTGGCTCTAGCGTGAAGTAGTATAAAAGAGTCGTAATCCGATGTGTTGCCGTAGGTGTGATATTTACGTAGGTATTTATATTTTTCTTTTAGGATTTTTTTTAGACTAGAATTATACCATGGTGGGTATTTTGATGGGTAAATCATTTTGTGAGGTAATACCTTAATATTAAACGTGTGTGAGCCAACATTTATACACACATGGAACAATAATTTCGCTTGCTAAGTAGGAAAATAAATATTATAATAAATAATGATATTGGGGTCGCTGCTATTCAGATGACCTAGTATGCTATTGAGACTAATAATAATGCTTACAATATCTATTGTTATTAGAAATTTTCTCATCTCCTCGATAAAATGAGCATTTGCTCGGCGTCCAACTCGGTAATTTGACTAGTTTGTCCAACATAATACATTTCTCTAAAAGTCACTAGTCCTATCAGACCTTTCAGAATAGTATTCTGAAAGCTATTTAGAGGATGGACTAGGATGGCCAGAACTCAATTCCGTGTACTAGTTTGACAACACAATGTAATAAAAAAAATTAACATAGAAACCAATGAAATTTAACTAATAAAAAAAACCTAAGCAAGGCAATCAACTAATGGTGGCGGTTAATTCCATTTGTAATGCCCTTAAAGGATTATGTTTATGATATCCACGATTACCCACGTGCTTTCAACGCGTGTTAAAATAGCCTTCATGAATCTTAAATCAAATTATGGTTTTTTTATATTTCTTAATTAAGTTTTTTTTTTCAATTACTTGGTTACCTACCAATCAAGTATGCGGTCGGTATTATCAATTGTTGAACTAGCAGAAAAAAAAAACAGTTTTTGATTGCCTCTTTTTTTCTCTGCTTGTACAAGGATACAACGACAGTAATGTCAGCAAGCAAACGAGGAGCTTTTCTTCTGGTGACCTTAGACCTTCTGGGTCCTTAGAGCCCACAGTGGGATAGTTATATAGTTTAAACTAGAAACCCGTTTGAGAGACCTTCAACAATCATTATCATATATCAAACAATTTACATAAAACCTTAACAAATTATATACCTAAACCTTCCTCATGAATCGCTCTATCTATTGGTGAAAACCGTATGAAAATCCGTTAAGTAGTTTTTGAGTTTGTCGCGCACAGACAGACAGACGCGACGCGGGACTTTGTTTTATAATATGTAGTGATATAATAATTTTAAATATAGAATACTAGCTTTCGTCTGCAACTTCGCACACGTTAATGTTAGTTTTGTATTCCTCGGGAACAATCCTTTTTTTTTTCTGGATAAAAGGTACCCTATGACAACGTTTATGCAAAATTTCATGATGATTATTTAAGTTGTTAAGGCGTGAAAGCGTAACAAACAAACACACTCACTTTCCCATTTATAGTATTAGTTGGGAAGTTAGGATTACCATTAGGCGCCCATTACAAGGTAAGTTTTGCTGTCAATTTTACCACAATCAAAACGGTGATTGACGATTAACCTATCGTCGAATGCAGTGATTGACGGATGCATGATGAGATTTTAATGTCGATATTATTTCATCAATCACCAACGAACATCCGTCTATCATGACTTTTTATAATGATTAACGTTTGCATGAGCGTCTAATAGACGCCTTAGAAGCTCTGTGTGCTTATTTTATAACTTAGTTGCATACAAAAATATGATTATATTTATCTTCAAGATTTGTGTAAGAAACAGTCAACAACCACTGATATAAAATATGAAAATCACTAACTAACAGTAACTGCCAATTTTATCAATCGACAAATACCTACCATTGCGTTACCGGTATAACCAGTCAAAATAATGTCTATTAACTTATTCCTATTAAATAGTGAACTGTGTTATCATCTATTATAGTTTGTCCCTAATTTTAATAAAATAAATAAGAGTTTTTGATGTGGTGACGACATTTATGACCTTTAGTATGTATAAGTTGGTAATGTTCGTGAACACAGACGTTAGTCCTTCATCTAGTCAGAAAACTGTGAAATTATAAATGCCATGACTGCAGCAAAATAGCGTATCAAACAAAACGTTTACAATCAATCTGTTGACAAGCTCACACTTACTTAAAACGGTCATTAAATAAGAGTGGAAATGTGCTGCAGCCAAACGATTTATGCTATCCAACACTGGACTAAATCTCTCTAAGTGTTTAACACTGGAAACTATAGGTCTTGCAGCATTACCAGGACTATTTGCAATATTCCTATATATATATTTTACTATAAACCACAAGGATAATGAGGTATTTTTAGGTACCCGAAGAGTTTCATTGTGCATGTCATGTTTGGTCCCATGTATTAATGGAAAGTATAAGGCCATTATTAGGCCCAATTTGATACAAAATCTTTAAAAAATTTCAACAGCCGCCTTCTATCTGTTTAGTTTACGTTTCAAAAAGACCTACCTGCACAGCTTTTTCTGTACCGACAATTTATCACATAATATTATTATCAAATCAATACAGAGCAGGGATTGAATCAATACAGAGCACGGATTGTAGATGCTACTTAATTATTGAAAATCAAAAATCAAAGTATAAACAAGGTTGTACACTTCCCCATACATCGTATATCGAAATATACATCACAGTCAATTTTCTAACCGCAAAATATGAGTTCGTAAACGCAAAAAAAAAATCTGTGATTATATAACAACAAATTAACGACTTTCGATTTTTTTCTGTGAGACCTTGCTTCCCAAATTTCATGATTATAGGTCAATGGGAGAACCGTATAGGTTACGCTCTGTTGAGAAAAAGAGTCTCCGAAGAGATCCTATATGAGATCCTGTTTTCCTCTTGAAGAACAGACCCCTAAAAATTAATAAATACGGATGATTAGATTTTTCCATATTAAGATTATATTATGCGTGTACCATCTTGAGAACTTAATCTTTCACCTCTTTTGCAACATATCTTAGCTGCACATTAAATGGCATAACCGATCAGCAATACTGGCAGTCTGTTGTCATTTTAAATGAGATGAACATTTTAAACTATTTCTTTATAGAAATGATTATGTTATTCCTTTCTCAAAATCTTCAACAATTGTTTTCAACTGTACATATTTGTAATATTTTTAACATATAATCAGCTAATGGCAGCAGATGATCTCGCATTGTTTGTAGTGCTGTCGAAGCGCCGACAGCCAACAATCCTTGGGCACGTTGCGAGTTCGCCATTCCTTTAATAGTTGTTCCGAGGAGTGTATTTATTTGATTAATTACTTTAGGAACTAACAAAGGAAATTATGCTGCATTTAACATAATAGGGTGTACATACTTTCTTTAATATAAATATATAGGGTATTTTAGAAGAAAGTGGAGACTCTCCGGTTCACCGAAGGCATGCCGGAGCATTCTGTCGAAGTGACTTCAGACCTATTGCGGCAAAGGCGCAATGCAGCAATTAATCTACGAACCACCAGCACGTCCTGGCCATTGCTGGCGACCCGTCTACCATGAGGGGAGTGAACCCTTTACTTCTCTAACCGCCGGATCCAGCAATCGGTTGATGACGGGTCTTTTTTATTTTAGTAATGTAAGTTTCCAGCTATTAACTAAATACAGGGGTCCAAAACAACAATGTGGAACGCCTACGTCATGATCTACGTTGGTTTCATAAGAGCGTAACGAATTTCGACAACAGGTAGTCGATTTTGAAAATTAAAATTCCATTTCTTAAACATCACAATTATTAACCTTTTATAAAACGTTTGCTTTATTAGACTACTACGATAACGTGTTAGTCATAATTTTACAAGAAAATAAGTAAGTTAATACAAATATAAATCTACATCAAATATTTGCAACGTATCGTTTATCAAGCATCAAACGCAAAGGCGGGAATCAGAGATGGCGCCGGCGGGGACGAGCGAGCGACCGCGTGGGCTGCGTTCACGCAGCCAAAGCAAAAAGCCGCTCGGACACTGCGCTGCGGCATTCCTTATCCAAACCGGTCCCCATTCAATGGAAGCCGATGTTTCAATACATGCAGATCAAACAGAACCTTAACGAGACTAGAATTAGCGTTCAAAGTCGCTTATATGGTAATCGCAGTACAGCAGATGCGAGAAAATTATAATCATATTACAGGAGTAATAGAGGACAAAAAGTTGAATGATGGCACAGACGCAGAATATCAAATGGAGGTTATATTGGTTGACGTTTTAAATCACAGTAAGCTTGATGGATGAATCGAAAAGGAAAGGTTCCCCTTTTATTTTCAACTCATCCATCCGACGATGAATACATATTTGTTACAATTTAACTCTAAATATATAACCACTTTCGTTTGAAAAGTGCTTGACGAAAGTCACTAGATCATTCCTGGAATTTCTATGTTAAAGGAAGATATGAGACACGCTAGCAATAGATCCATTATGCTTTGTAATTTTACATTGCTCTGCAACCTTTGACTTTCTCAGTCCTCACCTTCGTTATTTAAAGAACTCATGGCAAAATTGTATGTTTACGGCTTGAAACATATGTGAGTCGCGACAAACACTTTCCAGCCTACACGACCACCTCAAACCGTATCGGTTCCGTCAACACTGATCGTAAGAACCGGAGATCTAGATATTTGTCGGACTTGCGTGCGTCCGGTTACGTCCGTGACTTATGCTCATAGTTCGCATGCTTAGGTGTAATATTACTTGCCAGAAACAGCGTCAATTACAGCCGATAATTTGTTTTAAGATTTAGACTATAATTATGTTTCAGTATTTTATACGATAAATTCATAACAAATAGGTACTTCATTACTTTGTAAATGTTCGGCAAAACTTACAAAAATAGTAAACTATAACCAGGCACATAATAAAATGACTAACAAAAGTATAGGTTTAAACTATTTTATATTATATAATTTTTTTGTTAGCCTACTTTTTGTAATAGTAAGGTATATAACGATGACTTATCTCGTGCACACAACTTCTTATAACGAAGAAGATTAAATAACGAAACTAAACAATACACCATAGTTCAATTAAGGGGAGCCATGGCAAACATTGGGATGTGTGACGTCATAAAGAGACAGCGCTTAGGTAGGCGGCGGCGCGGCGCGCACACGGCCCAGTTCTGGGAAGTTCGAGTCGGCATCATAAACTCTTGCGCACAATGCCAACACCCCTGCGCCCTGAGCCTTCCGATAACTTATGTAGGATTTTGAAATTCCAAACTGTTTTTTTAACTTGTTAATAAGAGCTTTGCCGACGAGTTATCGACTTTGTGAGCCAGTGTCAAGATTAAGGCTTTTCTTACATGTACTAAAGACGGGGTTCGTTGGCTTATCTGCAAAAGGCGCAGTTTAGATAATCTTGAAACGTTTTCTGCACCTCACTGTTGTTGTTTCGAAGTCCTAAGCAAATCCTAAGCGTATTACAAATTTGGAAACATTCCGAAAATTACGTGACAATTAAAAAACAAACCTAGCTTAATACAAAATCAAAAAAATGTGTAGAAAGAGGCCTCAGAAGTAAGTGCTTTCGTTATCCCGGCAAAAGTTTGCGAAATGTTGAAAAAGGCAATTTCCAAGAAATAAGGGTACAATTGCCAGCTTTGTGTACGAAAATTCTGGTTTAGTCCGAGTTAAAATTGTTTAAGGCTTCAGAACTTTGAGAAACCTAACCGATGCTCTTTTATTTTATATTTCATCATTTTAAATTTCAGTTTATTAATACAATATTTGAACTGTTTCAAGCAAACATCAGTGTATTTACATAGGTACATTAAAAATATATGTTTGTATACTGATAATTGAAAATCACTGATAAATATACCTTCAAATAAGTTGTTTGTATCTGTCTTAACTGATTAAAATCTTCACAACAACTGAAGTTAGCCCTTAATTTGTTAAGTCCATCAACGAAACTTCATGTCTTTAATTAAAGGGATTGACACAAGGCGATGTACATACAAGTACGTCATACAAACATACCCATGCGATTAAAGTTTCGTTACAGTTGAGCCGCGTAAGTGTGTGCCAGCCTTGTGGGAGTTACAACTTGATAGGACATTCCGTATTAATTAACTAAATAAGTCTGGTAAAGCGAAGTGAGTTTGAAACAGTCGGCGGCGTTGGCGACTTGCGAGTTGTCAGTCGCGTGTCAATAAGACAGCGAGAGACACGGCGGATTTAAGTATGGGGAAGGGGCGTCGGGCGGCGCCACCCCAGTGTGTGGTTTCCTTTTGATGTCATCTTCGCGCAAACTTTGCTACGGATCGGCTTTGAGATAGAGAGACGGAGAGTGACTAATTTGGCCCAGCATTTGATCTCGAGAACTCCAATGTGTGCGTCCCACTCGCACCCGCCTTCCGCCGCCGGGAAGCTCTTTGCAAAATTTCGCTTTGATCGCAAAGTTAAATTATATGGGAATTGAGCATTAAATGGATACACATGTGAGGCGTAGACGCGAGCCGCGCACGTTGCGGATTCCCTGGCATCGAGAGAGCGGCGAAGGCGCCCGCTTCTGGGCCGCAGGACGCAGGACGGCCGTTCGCCCACCGGACGGGCCTGTCCGACGATATTGCCGAAATAAAACACCCACCACCGCGCCGTTTGACGATTACGGTGACTTACATAAATAATGAGCTACGAGTCACTTTCAAAGTTATACATTTGTGAGAGCGGCGCTTGTATTTAACTCCGCCTAATTTGCCGCGAGTACGCAGTACCTTTGAGAGCTCCGTTTTTACTAGTTTACGAAACAGATATTTGCGCCCGCCTTTCCTTTGATACGGTACTTTGTAGAGCATTTTACACGAGTTTCTTTTGAGGCCATTCAGACGGTGAGTAACGAAAGGCTGTCTTTGATAAACACGTGCGAGGACTCTTCAGTACTTATTAGGGGTGCTCTCTTTGAAAGTGCTTCTTGTGAAATCTATTTGAAACGTTCACAATATCAAAGCGGCCCCGATGAAAGCTGCGCTAATTAAACTGTCACTAATAAAATTATGCGAAAAATTGAATCTACGAGTGTTTTGTTCGTGATAAAAGGCCCGTGTAATTTTAATATTGTATTCGTCCGTCGAAAGTCTACTTTATGAACCTATTGATTAAAGTGTTGACTGAGTTGAGATTAAAAGAGGTTGAGTTTGCTTTGAACGCGCTGGCGAGACGTAAACTAATGTCAATTTAGTTAAGTCTAGATAGACTTGTGAGCAAGAAGAGCTATTAGTAGGTTATTAATGTTGGGTCACACACGCCTGTGAGTCAAAGACGAGTCCGCAAAGTGGAGCCTTTGTGAGCGTCGGCGGCGCCGGGAACGCTCCGTGTTTCTCTCGCTCTCTCAGTGCGGCAACTCTTTGTGTTACGACGCTTTTACAATACAACAAGAGAATAGTTTACAAACATTATTTTTGATATTAATATATTATGTCATACGTACACAATCATATCTGTAAATGTCCAAAAATTAAAGTCAAATGGATGCTTAACATGATTTCAAGATATGCTATTTATTATAAATAAAAACTTATTTTACATAGAATTAAATATTAAATCTACAGGTTACATTGATTTCCAACTTACTAAAAAACATTTGAAGTATGTCAATTCAATTATTCTATTGGTTCTAAAACAAAGATGAAAGGACAATTTGTAAATCGATTTTATTACAATAACATAATCTTTTTAAGTTTGATATGTAGGGTAGCAACATTAAAGACCTTAATGAGCATACATTTCAAACATGATCATTTAACTTACTTCTACGATTCCCACTAAAATGTTCCAATACTTTTCAAATTCTGGTGTCACATGTCATATTAGATGTGCATTACTTTTTTACACAGCCCTTTCCTTATATTTTAACTGGTCAAAATCAAACGAAACACATTTTTGTAGTCTAATCAAGATCTGCACAAATATGTCCTTAACTTATTCACGGTAGGTGGTTTAAAATTGAAGTTTTGACTTGAGAATGGGATTAGCTTTTATTTAAATTGCATCCAAAGTGACATTAGAGATTGAAACTGCTTAATTATTAATAAGTAAAAGAACTGCTCCTATAAATAGAAGTATAACCATTTTATACCATTAAAGAAGTAAACAAGTGTTAGCATGAATGACGGTAAGCGATCACTGTAGTCTATGGATGTTTGCGAGTCCAGTAGTGTCATGATCAGTTAGTTATGTTCGTCTCAGAATTAGCATGAATAATGGTAAGCGGTCACTGTAGCCTATGGATGTTTGCGAGTCCAGTAGTGTCATGATCAGTTATTTATGTTAGTCTCAGAATTAGCATGAATGATGGTAAGCGGTCACTGTAGCCTATGGATGTTTGCGAGTCCAGTAGTGTCATGATCAGTTATTTATGTTAGTCTCAGAATTAGCATGAATGATGGTAAGCGGTCACTGTAGCCTATGGATGTTTGTGAGTCCAGTAGTGTCATGATCAATTAGTTATGTTAGTCTCAGAATTAGCATGAATGATGGTAAGCGATCACTGTAGCCTATGGATGTTTGCGAGTCCAGTAGTGTCGTGATCAGTTAGTTATGTTCGTCTCAGAATTAGCATGAGTGATGATAAGCGGTCACTGTAGCCTATGGATGTTTGCGAGTCCAGTAGTGTCATGATCAGTTAGTTATGTTCGTCTCAGAATTAGCATGAATGATGGTAAGCGGTCACTGTAGCCTATGGATGTTTGCGAGTCCAGTAGTGTCATAATCAGTTATTTATGTTAGTCTCAGAATTAGCATGAATGATGGTAAGCGGTCACTGTAGCCTATGGATGTTTGCGAGTCCGTAAGGTCATGATCAGTTATTTATGTTAGTCTCAGAATTAGCATGAATGATGGTAAGCGGTCACTGTAGCCTATGGATGTTTGCGAGTCCAGTAGTGTCATGATCAGTTAGTTATGTTAGTCTCAGAATTAGCATGAATGATGGTAAGCGGTCACTGTAGCCTATGGATGTTTGCGAGTCCTGTAGTGTCATGATCAGTTAGTTATGTTAGTCTCAGAATTAGCATGAATTATGGTAAGCGATCACTGCAGCCTATGGATGTTTGCGAGTCCAGTAGTGTCATGATCAGTTAGTTATGTTCGTCTCAGAATTAGCATGAATGATGGTAAGCGGTCACTGTAGCCTATGGATGTATGCGAGTCCGTAAGGTCATGATCAGTTATTTATGTTAGTCTCAGAATTAGCATGAATGATGGTAAGCGGTCACTGTAGCCTATGGATGTTTGTGAGTCCAGTAGTGTCATGATCAATTAGTTATGTTAGTCTCAGAATTAGCATGAATGATGGTAAGCGATCACTGTAGCCTATGGATGTTTGCGAGTCCAGTAGTGTCATGATCAGTTAGTTATGTTCGTCTCAGAATTAGCATGAGTGATGGTAAGCGGTCACTGTAGCCTATGGATGTATGCGAGTCCGTAAGGTCATGATCAGTTATTTATGTTAGTCTCAGAATTAGCATGAATGATGGTAAGCGGTCACTGTAGCCTATGGATGTTTGCGAGTCCAGTAGTGTCATGATCAGTTAGTTATGTTAGTCTCAGAATTAGCATGAATGATGGTAAGCGATCACTGTAGCCTATGAATATTTGCGAGTCCAGTAGTGTCATGATCAGTTAGTTATGTTCGTCTCAGAATTAGCATGAATGATGGTAAGCGGTCACTGTAGCCTATGGATGTTTGCGAGTCCAGTAGTGTCATGATCAGTTAGTTATGTTAGTCTCAAAATTAGCATGAATGATGGTAAGCGGTCACTGTAGCCTATGGATGTTTGCGAGTCCAGTAGTGTCATGATCAGTTAGTTATGTTAGTCTCAGAATTAGCATGAATGATGGTAAGCGATCACTGTAGCCTATGGATGTTTGCGAGTCCAGTAGTGTCATGATCAGTTAGCTATGGTAGTCTCAGAATTTCGTCGACTGAGCTGAACTAGACCAATTCACACAGTTTTTTAGTGTGTAACAAATTTACAGTTTTTTAGTGTGTGATATATGCAAAATCGTTCTACTTATTACATTGGAGAATTAATATAAATACTTACTATTTTAAGAATGTAAGAACTTCTAAAACAAAAACACATTCATTATGGAACATGAATTAAGTGACGTGAAAACTTAATTGATTTATTATATATATTAATAAACCATTATAAATTATTGCTAAAAATAGTTTCAATAAGACGCCGAAGCAAAAAAACAAATTATAAAATATAAATAAGAAGCGTATGACACTAAGT
Source organism: Euplagia quadripunctaria (assembly GCA_963859945.1). Lineage (NCBI taxonomy): Eukaryota > Metazoa > Arthropoda > Insecta > Lepidoptera > Erebidae > Euplagia > Euplagia quadripunctaria. Next base: position 20,557,406 of record OY982568.1, on the reverse strand, counting down.
TTCCTTACATCAATGAACCGATTTACATCAAAGACATTCGACAGACTTTGATGTTTAAATCGAGAAATGTCTTTAACTAGTGCCCTTGTCATGTTAATGTATGGGTGGTGGGCTTTAGTTAGAAACAACTTTGTACTGGGCTCATAAAGCTTTGGAACTTGGCTCAAAGGACATAGGTGCAAACCGAAGCGGCTAAACTATAAGGCCAACAAACAAGACCCCTGATCTACTTACAAATCAACGTTTTTTTTATCGATTTGGTTCCTCTGCTTTTTATTTATCCTTTTCAGTTGTTATCTATCTCATTGCTGTCCTAACCCCTTACTAGACAACCACAGGGCCTAGTGCGTGTTGGTAGGCCTCACAACCCCAAAGATATTAGGTATGTTTTCAGTTTCATAGGTAGGTATGGTCACAATACTTTTCATCTACAAAAGTCTGATTTAAAAGTCAGTGGTACGCGACGGGATCGGACTCGAATCGCCATTATTCGATGGATACCACTCAGATATAATTACTATAATTGTTGGTAGAACAAAGGTTAAAACAATGAAATCTTTTAATTGCTATAAATGGGGTACATAATTATGTTAAGCGTATAGGCTGGCCTATTTAGCCATTGTAAATGACATGCACAATGAATAACAAATATTAAAAAGTGAATAAATAAATAACACTACTAATGTGTAATGTTCAATTACAGTGATTAGCACAACGTCAACAAGAGAAACACAGTCAAAGGCACATTTATTACTTTCCATATTGGGGGTTGGGTAGTAAAAGATAATTACTTAATTACTCAGGGTACTTTTCCACCTTCTAACGGAATAAAAGGAGTTTTGTAGATATAGTTTTAAACTGATTCATATTCAGATTAGCGGTAAGCTGTTATCGATGGCTATAAACATAACAGCGGTGTTATTATTACGTTATATGAGTGATGGTTAACGTTTACTGTTGGCAAAAAATTTTTGCAATTAGCAAGTTGCTTACTAAAAAAGGTTTTATTGAAGCCGTTATTTCGATGAAAGGGTAAACCCCGTGGTTGATTATAATTTTGATTAAAAATAAATTATTTCGTCTATAACTATATTTTTGAGGATTTCTACCTTGTCAACCTCCACTCCATAATCCCTATCATTTACAGGTATAATTTCTATTTCTGGTCTTCAGATAACATTAGGAAAATGGTTAATGATGGTTAGTAAGAATAACATTAAAAGTTGTGGCACTTTCCCCCACTGGTGGACAAAGCATATTTTTAACCGACTTCAAAAAAGGAGGAGGTTCTCAATTCGACGGTTTTTTTTTAATTTTTATTTTTGTTACCTCAGAACTTTCGACTGGGTGAACCAATTTTGATGATTCTTTTTTATTTGAAAGCTGGTGTTTCCCGTGTGCTCCCATTTCAATTTGGTCCAGTTCTGACAATGGCATCCATGAGAAAACCATATATAAGTCTTTTATGGAATAGTTTATTTTGTTGAAGTCGGTTTTTTTTTTTGAAAGAATTATTAAAACTTTGACACTGTTGCACAGTGGCTGCCGAACGGGAGTGTTTTACAAACGTCGTGTCCATGTGCACCAGTGGTGCTTAACTGGAAAAATATAAAATTATGTATTTATACGGGAATTAACGCGATCACGAAAAGGTATTACATACCTCTGAATTGCCTGACATTTTCGTGATCGCTTAATTCCCGTATAAATACATAATTATTATGGAACGCGAAAGTTTAAAAGTTAGTAAAAAATATAAAAGGTTGTATCTTTGTCCCCCAGATGTGGACAAAAGAAATTATTTATATGGATAAACGGTAATGAACAGAATTTTCTTTGTATTCTTGCACCTATAAGATTAGCCAACATTAGTTGTAATCAGTCGGAATCAGAATGACCTTAAATTAATATCAAAAGTTCTAATTTATCATGAAATATTTAACAGTCATTTTTTAAATTAAATACAAAATTTCGAGGCACGTTACTAATGATTTTTTAAGTTAAAAGTTAAAACGAAGTATCTGAGAACCCAGATCCCTTTGAGAGTAAATAAAATTATGGAGTGCCAGAGACGAGTTTAAATACATTATACTTACGTTTGAAATAGCCTCTAAGGCTTTACACGATTATTAAATTGACAAACACAAAGGCCAAAGGCGTTATTTATTGGACAGGTATGTACGCGCTAGATATTAAAGGTCCCAGAAATATCAAAGGAATAGCACAAAAGAAAAGAATATAATCAAATCTCGAAATATAAGCGCTTCTAAGAAACACTCGAAATCAAAGAGACACCTAATTTATAAATTGCAATTACACCGACAGTCGGCGGACTTCGGCGGAGAAAGGAAAAAATTAGAGAGAACAGATTACGAACACTAAATTTAATTACAACAGCGAACTCGAATATAACAAATTGGAGAGGATAAACGCGACAAAGTAAAAGAGAAAACATACCCAAAAGGAAACTCGTAGCATTGATATAAACGAAATTTAAATTAAGTACAAAGGGAAAGAAGATGAAAAAATATCCTTTCATTGAAAGCTCTCACCCCCGGAGTCAGAGGGCCGGGCGGCTACATCAAAGACACCTTCCTCCCATCTCTAGCCTTATCTGTGCGAAACCGACTTTGGAAATTAGCACACAGAGATCCTTTTTCTCCGAGACTCGTCTGTGGCTCAAAGACGTCGCCCGCGCCGCGTGCGCACCCTTTCAACCGCTTTTAGCATTACGCTTTCATGAAGGGTTTTTTGTATAATTTGTCGTTGGACAAACGGTAACACGATAATGTACCAAATGACATATTTTATTCAAGTTTAAAGCGCTGTCTGAGCTTTATTCGCGGGTGAGGTAATGTAGCCAACTCGCCACCGTAATGACATGCGGAGTGTTGTTTCAATATACACTGAGATACAAACGACCTCTTTAATTCTTTGTGCATTACATTAAAATGAAAGCCTTACGTTTATTGAATATGATTTCACATGCTGTGGTATGTTATATTTATAACATCTTTGATAACTTTGTGGTATAATTTACAGTCAGTGTGAATTTTTTAATTTTGTTTTCAATTTGTTGGACTTTTGTCCGTACTTTTTCTACTTGCTAACGCCAGAAATAAATAAATTCTGTTGCAAAGAGACAAGATTCGCCACTCTTATATACCTTTGATAACAAACAAAGGAAGCCCGTAGGAATAGTGTTATTTATTTATTTAGAACATTAAAGACTTACAGCTACAAATGTTAAATACGATACGAATGTCAATAGTCACCTGAAAGCCAATTACAAGTCTTCACGTGTAGAGCTATACCTTATATATTTTCGTCATTAAATAATGCAGAATTGAATGCGGATGAAACAGCCTATATACGTACTTCTTGAGGTTATTATTAGATTACATACAGCAACAGTAGTTTCTTTCCTTTAGGTGTTGTGGTCACTTAAGCTACAGTATCTTAATATCACTACCATCTAATCTACATGTATGGTCACATAAAAGCGTTTTGATTAAAAGCTTTTGGAATTATCTCATGAAGAGACCAGCAACGGAACAAGAGCAGCAGATAGGACAGTTGGGAATATTTTAAGTTTAATTTCTTGCTAGGAACGAAACTATCTCCCACTGACTACAGCACAGTGCAGTTATTCGAATACAGTTGCTGACTGTATCTTAATGTGCTGAGTTGAACAACATTTATAGTCACGTGTAATTGTCTGCTGTTGGATCAAACGTCACCTTTTCGTTACTCGGCCGATCCCAAGACGCGTTGATGTCTTTTGTTTAAGACGTGCTCTTGCATCAATTTGTGTGCGATAAACTTGCCATGTACTATTGTTAGGATTTAATGGCCTCTATGTAACTCTTATACAATGTTTGTAGGTACAATACAAACATAGCCTTATATATTGAACTTGAGAATTAAAATGAATTTTGTTAACGACAATTTTTCAATCGCAAAAAGGATATAAAGCAGTAAAAGCAAAAACTAGAGATGAAACGAATATCCGGCCACTATCGTTTATCTAGCCTGAATTTACTGTCCGGCCGGATAGTGGACAAGTATCCAGCCGAATACCGGATAGTAAATTTAGGTACTTTGTTTAAATTACATAACAAACGTAATTGCCATATTTTCATTTACAACAAAATTAATAGTACTTTATATATAGTACTGGAAATACAGGGAAATATGCCATACAAGAATATTAATGTCTATTAAATAAGTGTAATTTTATAGAAAATTGTATTGTAAAATAAATAGATAGTTAATGAACATTTGTAACTATCTCAAGTAAGTCAAGTTAAGTCTTACTCTATGATAGTGAGCAGAAATCTAAACTAATTAACGTTATAAATGCGAATGTTAGTTTGTTTGATTGCGTGTAACGCTTTGGCACCTTAAATAGTAAACCGGGAATTAATTACTCGTTGTTTTTATTTGCTAACTTTTTCAGACAATTGCAAAAACTGCCGTAAGCTTCACGAAATAGATTTGACTCCTGCTGCATAGAATCGTCTGACGAGGTCTTTCAGCTTAAACAAGCCCCATCTACTTTGTTTAAATAATGTTGCGTCGATTAGTTAAGACTGAGTTAAGGAGTTAAAAATATTTTCAATCTTTATCTTTACCTATTTTTGAAGGGAGCAACGTGGCATTTCTTCCGACTTCCAGGATAGGCAATTGACAATGGTCGGCCACATACCCGGCTATCCAGCTTTAAGATTGGCCGGATATGCAGTATCCGGTATCTGGCCAAACAGCTATTCATTTCATCTCTACCAAAAACTACTAAATATTTGCCAGAATGGTTTCAGTGGGTATAATTCTCACGAATTTACCTGATCCTCAGACTGGGTGCAATCAGTGTCCGTTATTTGTATTTACATTTAAATTAAAATATTACGAGAATAATCTCTAAACAAAAGAAAATCTAACAATAAATAGATGAATAGTAAACAATTAATACAGTGAGGCAATCAAGAACTTTCGGCACTTTCAAATTTCGACAAACAAAGCAAGCAATAAAAATAATCAAACATACACTAATACGAACAATGCAACTAAATGAACAAAACGGAGTACCACTAAAGCGAGAGTAACTACAATAAATCCATACAATACGGGGCAACAAAACAATAGTGCTAAAACAGCTACAACCGAACGCACAGAAACAATGGATGCATTCAAATAAAATATTTTTTAAATAACAACTTAGAGCCAAGACAAAAAACTTGCCCACCACCGTCTCGCCGAGACGCCGACAGCCTCCTTGTCAACAACAGTACGTTAAACAGTCAGTTAGTCCTTCAAACAAATTTATTTGTTAGTTAAAAAACTTAAATTTACTACCTGTACTTTGCATTAGCAAAAATCCAATTTATTTATGAAACAATCCAATTACGCTATGAAATATACACAGACACTGAATACACACTATACATAATACAAACACTGATATTTAATAAGCAAAAATTACGAATACACTACTGAATATATTCCTTAGTTCAAAAGTTTCTAAGTACGCGATCGTTATGTGCAAAATTTAAGAAATTTGAAGAAACGCTGCGTCACCCGCAACAGCCGACAAGCAACTGTCAGAATTTAGCACAGTACATTGCGCGCGCCGCACGTGGCCTTAAAAGTGGGCGGGGCAAAACCAATGCGACCCCTGTGATTGGACCAGCGGTGCCTTTGATCAGCCGCCGGCAACTAACTACATCGCTCTGCGCCTTAATCTCGGTAGTAACGTCCTTTTAAAACAGGTAATTTTATTACAAAAATGTGGATACTTTTTATGGTCAGTCGAGCAAGCGCTGTGGGCTGGCAAAGGACCCCTCGGCCGGGGCCGGATGATATTTTCCACATGCATGCCACAGCCGGCGCTGAATGCAATCCCAATAATACATTACCGGGTCAGTTACAGTCAAAGGATGAAAGCTCGTACACTTTTTTTGTAACGTACGAAAGCATTTTGTAAATTCTACACATCTTTTTGAAAACTGACAGATCAAAGATCAAATCTAAAGCAACCATGAAATATACAAAAGACTATAAACATTATTCTTGATTTGCGTGTTCGAAGAAGCTGCGATCTGATACAGTCGATGCGCACGGATATTTAGAAGTATGACAAGTCATTTGATAATTAAAATTTGTACGATGTCTTTCTAATACATACTATATTTTAAGTGTAGGTACGTATTGCGATAGTGTAACGGCAGCAGCTGTAGTAACGTTTTCTATATTACACAAAGTACTGGAGATAGCTAAGTATCATATTTGTTTGTTTACCAATAAAGTTGTGCAAGATTCAGGAAGTGATTAAGATCAACTCATATCCCGATATGCCGTCATTGCACGGTGCACTGGAGGCTCATAAACAGCCGCAGGGCGAGCGTCGGTTGTGCAGCAGCAGAACCGCGGCCGCAGCTTCCGAACACTGTGACGCAATAGTTTGTCGACGCGATGCGATCGCTGATATTAATAAACCGGGCGCATGTGTGCGTTGCACCCGGCGGCGCCGGCTCGTCTCGTCCTGCATTATTACTCAGCTCCCGCCACACTCGCCCGCTGCTCACCAACACGCACCCACACAGACTTACGCTCGCCCGCGCGCCCCACATATAATGTCAAAGGGTGAGCGCCGCCTCACAAAGCGTAAGTGCAACCACTAAAAGCCAATCCTAAGTTTTATTGATACACATTGTATTGCGACAAAGTCTCCGTCGGCGGCGGCCCCACTCACCCCACGCGCGGCACAAAGACAATATCGCGACGTCAAAGGAGCGGGCGTCCCGCGGGCGGGTGGCGCGCACCGCCCGCCGCCCGCCGCCGCCTAAAGGAAATGAAAAATTAAATTGTCAACACATTTAATATCTGCGAAAACGTGCACGACGTTGCCTTTGAACGAAACCTCCTTTTGCGGAGCCTCCGCGGCTCCGGCTTTAAGTATTAAAATTTCAGTCGTAAAATTGAAATTCTGTTTAAGTTTAATTAGACGTCGCTGGCGAAGTTCGAAGTCGCATTAGATCAGTAGCGCTAATGAGGCCCGCGGTGAGCACACGTCACAGGTGCGAGCGCGCGGAGGGGCCCGGGTGGCGCCGGCTAGGGATGAGAGCGGCACCCCCTCGCGTTTGATCGGCGCCGCCGCTTTGACAATTATTAAAATTTGCCTCGTACCTCTCGGGCCTCATCTTTTTCCGTCGCCTCGATTACGCCACGGGTTTGTCTCATTAGGGCTTTTGTATGGTATCGCGAGCTCCCCTTTGATGTGAGGCGCGGAGGCACGGGGCGGCCGCGGTCCACCTGCACTTTTATTGTTCCCGCCCGTCCCCGAATTTGCACGCTCCACTTTGAGTTGTCTCTTTGCGATTAAACCGCGCACCGCTCTTTGACCTCTGTACATTGGAACGATAACACGTGAGCTGGCGGGCCGAGCAGTGGAACTACCCTCGCCACCTAGCCGCATGTGCGTTACGTATGCCTGTTGGTATGTAAATTGTGAAGTAACGAGTTTTAAGTAAAATGCACATGGCATTTTGTCTGGTCACCTGTAAAGTCGTTGGTGTATATCGGCTCGGTGCAGTATCGGCCGTTGTTTGTGAGGGCGGGTCGGGGCCGCATCGCTTGTGAACACTCGACACCCCTTTATTACTTCTGTTCTCTTTGTACGCGTGCTATCATCATCAAGCATACGGCTCGAATTAAAGCTTTATACAATGACAATTTTTCGCCTTTGTGCGCTTTATTGGCGCCCAACGTGAGACACAAAGGGTAAACGAAGCGTGCTTTTTGACGAAAAATAAATAAAGCAATTTATTATTAAAAACATTTTTTTATAGAAAGTCGTTCGCGACGTTGCCGTTAACGTTTTAAATACACAAAATGAGCTTTTAAAAACTTCTCACTCTTACGTATTTAAATGGTCTTAACACGAGGACCGCTTGTTTTATAAACTCTTATGTTTACTAGTGATGCAATATAATTTAATGCATCGTAACGAATTTGTTACATTTATACATCACACAATGATGTAACATGTGACGTTGGCCGTTAACTCAAGGCATTGGCAAGGAAGTGTATGGGCGTGTAAAACTTTAGGGACACTGCACTGCTATTTATATTATAAAGCTGTAGTTTTTTCTTGACTGAACTAATATCAGTTTCTATCAGTTCGATATGACAAAATATTTTTGCATTACGTAGCCTATTTATGCCTCGAGGAAGGGTACTAGGCTATACCCTACCATATCAAGCTATGACGCACTCGAGCGGAGCAGTATAACCATGCAAATTAAACGCGGGTGACACCATGCGGCACAACTAGTAGCGGCAGAAATACAAATACAGGAGCGCAGAATATCGCAGCGCATAACTAATTAAAGTTAATCAAATTTTAATACAGTTTACAAGTATATACTATCAATTATGTTTTATACGTACTTCAAAACTATACTAACATTATAAAGCTGAATTGTTTACACGCCTGTTACAGCTATCTTGTTGAGTGTGTACCTAAAATTCTAGACCGATTTGTAAAAAATAATATTTCAGATAGAATATTTATTGAGGAAGGTTATGACGTCACATAGCGATTCATTGGAGTGAGAAGTCTCAATAAATGGGGATGAAACTGTAGGGTTTGATTAGTAAAAGTAAATAACATATGGGTCCTTTAACTAACAATCTAGCTAATCTAACCCTTTAATAGTTTATATACATGTTGGTTTAAAAACTAAACATAAATGGTGGCTTCTGTGCATACGCCATTTGCTTCTAACAAAATTGTCTGTAGCCTATGTATGCTTTAAAACACGCAACATTTTACAAACACGCATTAATCAGTGCGTGTAAGTCGTCCAGGCAGAGTGTCGGCGGGTCGAAGCCACGAGTCAAACTTAAGGCGAGGGGCGCGAGGAGACAAAGCGCTTTGTTGTGCCGAACACAGGCCCGCAGCCTTTCATCTCGCGCGCCGTCCTTCAGCGGCCGAATTGACACCATAGGGCTGACACCAACCGGACACGCCGTGTTTATTCCTTGTTATAAAGTAACAATATAGTGTATCATAAAAATGGTTAATTTTATTGTTTAATGTTGATCCATTATTAATATGTAATTTTTGAAGAATAAAGGAATGGTGAATAATTTGACTGATGTGCTGACAATGCTAAGTTAAGGTCACCACACACTATAACGGCACAGCTGCAGCACGGCGCCGCCTGCAATTGAGTCTACCGCTAGCCGCCAGCTTTACCACGCGTCGCCCGCGCGGTGCAAGCTAATTTCATCGTCTTCATGTGCGACACGACGCTAAGTGTTTTCGCTGGCGGCTCGCAGTCGGCGCGCTGTAAGCACGCGGACCGCGCGTTGTGAGCGAGCTGACCGCTTAATTTGCTGGGATGGAGCCGTGCCGTTACCGTGACGGTATAGTGTGTGATGACCTTTACGGGTTATTTTACTCTCATTGCAGAATTAATATTTAGCTAACAAACAACATTTATGGTTCATAAGGTATGTCTCTCCTTTAAATAGACCTGTTACCTATCGTTTAGAGACTTACTCTACACTACTTAGACCAGTATATATTTTGAAAAAGATAGCTGGTAGCAATTATGTTATAGAGGAGACCTTTGGAGAAAGTGTGCCTGAAGTATAATCTGCAAGTTCAGCGCGGTTATTATCACTATTTAGTAATAGCACTGGTTGTTGAGCAAAAAAAATTCAAACGTTGCGTAAATTTAAATCTTTAAATTTATCATTGTTACTTATTGTTGTAATTTTGCAAACACGCCAATCTGTCAAATATGCATCAAGCACAACGACAGGATGCAAGGAGGGTTACGTTATACAAAGATTTTATAACACTAAAATAATATCATCGATGAAGTGGAGCAATTAAAGTTGATTGCTTATACTAAATCTGTATTTCACTATTTCCTCTATGGTAATGGTAAAATACAAAAAAGCTATTAAAACAGCGTATCAATCAGTCAACTAACTGTCAATTACACTACCTGGCTTACTTTATTTGCAAAAGTACTATATTAAAACGAATAGGAGGGTTTTAGTGTTCATCCCCTAATAGACTGGCGTTTCGCGTTTAAATGTAATAAAAACCTTCCCCTTGTACTACCACGGAACAAATAAATTTCTTTAAAGCCAATAAAAATCCCCTTTAATAAACAGAGATTAACTAATCGGTGATTATAAAGCTGACTTGGAATCAAATTATAGGGGTGGCAACACTTAAAATAGACTTATTTTTTATGTCAACCCTGTGGCTTGTGCATTCCGTTTGATGTGAAAGAGTATCCTTTAGGCGAGACGAGACGCAATTCTTATTATCAACTTGTCCGTGAATTTAATATAAGTCTTCTATGTATGTACTAATAAATTCATAACCAGTTAAGTTTTTTTTATAATACTACTAGCTACACGGTCAAAAAACTTAAAAAAAAAACTTTTTCTCAAGTTGGAACAAACTGCACACATTGTATAAAATATCTTAAAATCGGTTCATTAGTTCATCGCGAATAACGTGACACGATTTTTTTTGAATACCTAGCTACCCGGCCACGCGTTGCTAGGGTTAGGTAATTAGCAATAAAAAAATCTATCCTATCTCTCAAGTTGGACCATACTGCATACATTGTTCAAAAGTTCATTAAAACCGGTTCATTCGTTTAGGAGTTTATCGTGAACAAACAACGTGACACGTGATACAAACACGAACCACGGTGATAGAAACACGAAGATCAATGCAAATAGATACATTCATGCATAAAAATACTTGCAGGGCAAGCGGGATTCCAATCCGCGACCCCTGAAATCAAATGCGCCACCGATCCGCCGCATTGGTCACTTTAATTTTAAGGTTTAGGTTTTTTAAACGTTATTTCGACAAAATAACTAGAATGTCAGACAAGTGATGAGCTTACTAATGACCAGAATTTCATTATTGTCTATATTTTAATACGTGGGGAGAATTCATTGCACGCATTATTTAAGCAAACGCGCATACAGAAATGTGAAATTTGTAAAACTTAAAGTTTATATTTAGAAGTGCAGAAAGTTAAAGTGTTAAAAAACAATATGTGCTATAAAGTTATTAATTACTAGCTGCGCCCTACGGTTTCACCCGCGTAAATCCCGGTGCCGTGGGAATATCGAGATAAAAAGTGGCCTATGTGTTAATCCAGGTCTCTAGCTATCTACATACCATTTCATACGTTTCATCGTAATCGGTTCAGTAGTTTTTGCGTGAAAGAGAAACTGACATCCTCACAAACTTTCACGTTAAAATATTACCAGGATGTTAAAACGGCTACATAAAGCTAAAGGTCTAGTATATAATATATTTCGACCTGTAATGGACAAAAGTCAATGACAATTAAACAATAACAAACAAGACATACAAAACGGTCGAAAAGCCATCTCTAGAGTACTTATGATATAAAACTACTTATGACACTTATGATCACAAATCCTAATTCTAATGAATTGGACGGTACTAAATTATGAATGTTTTTTTTTAATTCAACAGATAGTGCTCATTGTATAATATATCGTTAGAGGCTGAGTAGAGTAGGCTCCATATATGGAAATATATTTTCCACTTGTCATACTTCACCGTTACACGCCTTATCAAAAAAGTCTTGCTTATTAGGTTGCAAAATATTGTCTTTTCCTCATACTAATATAACAAAGTTGAAGGGTTTTTTTTTGGTTGAATACGTTAATCTCTGAAACAAGTCCGATTAGAATTGTTTTTTGGGTTTTATAACTCAATTTCTAAAGAAGTATAACCAGTGCAACCTGGTCGAAACGTCAGGCAATTTAAAGGTATCTATCGCATTAATTCCCGCACGTATACGTAATTTTAAATCAAGGAACGCGAAAATTAAAATGTTAGAAGTAGCAACAGCACGTTAGCTTCTTTAGAAGCGGAGAAGTGACCATAAACAAGGCCGAAGCTGCGGAAGCGGATATATGTCAACTGTGACATCATACTTTCATCATGTAGTATCAAAAATGTTTTATAAAAAAATAGAGGTATTTTTTTTTAATGCAATGCTACTTTATCGTTATTGGTCCGACCAATCTATACATTTTATATCCATCAGGCCAGATGTTCCTGGAAGATTGAATAGGCAATGCTCGATGTGATAAATTCGGTTTGTGGCGGGAGACGGCTCGGCGCCCGCGTGCGCCAATCTACATAATGCAGCAAGCGGGCCAGTAGACATCAGCGCCTAAATTGCATTGTTGTGTTCGTCCCGTGATTTGAAGTGCTCCGCGAAATACGACGAGGTATTCTTGGAAGATGTTGGATAGCGAGATTTAAAATATTTATTTTGTCGGAAAGCTAAATTCATATTGAATAGAAACTCTAATTCAAACTGAATATAACATGTTTTCAATAAAGATAATTTAATTTACATTTGCTTCACTTAAATAGGATCAGAATCAGAATCAGAAAGCTTTATTTGTAAACATAGGTGGGGTTACAATGATATGTGAGGTATTACACTATGGAGTAGGTGCGCTACGTTTTGCCATGTGGCGTACAAATATTTATAATTCCAAATATATAACGGATTTACATTTTTATTTTCAATATAGTGCGATTGAAAACATGACAAATAGTTTATGCATAATTTGAATAATAATTTTAAATATTAACATGTCAAAATAATAAGTAGGTAATTAACCATCATCATAAGAATTATTAATAGTTACTTCTAAGTTACATTGGTATGAATTTGAGTTAGGGTCAATTATTAATAGTTTAATAGATGGTTACAGCAATTCCATAATGTCAGCAATGATCCATATTCAAGAGTGTCAATATTTTACAAATAATAATAGTATACAGTGAGTCAAAATTGGATGGAACATAACAGCTTTATTTTGTTTAGAACATACCAAAATATAATTGCATGTGTCTATTTGATTGTATTGTGATTTGAATTTCTTTATAGAATCATTTTACAAATGATTTAAAACACTTCAAATTATATTGTAAATAAGTTGTCACTGGATAAATGGGCAAACTATTCATTCAAACGATCATTCAGTACAACAGTCAAAGGCTGGACTAATTAATCGATGCACTATTTTACAAAAAGGTGTCACATTTACTGTACAGCTTTTCGCTATAACCGTACATTTATTCATTAGTCCGGCCTTTGATATTGATGAAATTTAACCAATATATTCACTTAATAGAAACATAATGACTGGCCTGTTGGTCTAGTGGTTAGTGACCCTGACTGCTGAGCCAGAGGTCGTGGGTTCGATTCCCACCCAGGACAAATAATTGTGTGATGAGCATGATCATTTGTTCTGTGTCTGGGTGTAATTTATCTATAATATATATGTATTTAGAAATATATAAGTATATTTATCAGCAGTCTGGTTACCATAGTACAGGCTCTGCCTAGTTTGGGATCAGACAGCCGTGTGTGAGATGTGTGAAGTTATTATCATTATTATATTTTTAACAATATACATAATTTAAATTTGACTGGCAAACTTCGATCAACATTATTTTAGATCGAAGCTGGCAAACCTCCATTATTAACAAACCATTGTTAGTTGAAAGTAATGCGTGACGATTATTATGGTAATTTTGACTAGTAGTGATTTTTATCAGTATCTCGACTATGGCTCGTCATGCTCACTAAAATGTCATTGCTTGCGGCGTCGTCATGGGGCGGGTCGTTTCTTTCCCTCTGATATGGCGAAGGAGACGATGGCTGGTCCATGCGTCATACTCGTGAACGGGTGCTGCTTGGGGTGACTGGTCGGCCTAGTCAGCGATGCTTTAGCCTATACTATTATTTTGGTTCGTTCAACTGCAACTCTAGCCTCTTAATCCAGTCACGAATTAGTTTTAACAGTAGACTTTGTAACTGATGTGCACCTTGAATGATTTCTATGTTTAATAGGTTCGAACCTTCAACGGTATCACTGAGTGATATTTTTTGTTTGTACGTTAGCTTTTGGAGCATTTCAATAAAATGTAATTCAGGTGGCAACAGCTTGCATCATGCTTATCTTTTATGTAACACTAATACCATTGTACCTGAAGATCTGACTTTTAAAAAGAGTGGCCATGAGTTTCTTTGCCAGTATTCTTCTCATAAGGCTCTACGCATTTTGGAAACTGGAAGTTATAGATCGACACAAGCAGGCAGTAGATTTTGGTGTTTTCACCTAATTTACCTCGACAATCCAGTATATGCTGTGGCGTCTATTTGCGTCGATCTATGATTTTTAACAGTAGCTTCAATTTAACGTTCATAAATGTCACTTAGTGTCTTAATTGAATAAATGATTTTGAATTTGAATTTGAATTTGAACTCAACCCTCCCATTTTTGGCTGGCCATTCATTTGACCAAAAATGGGAGGTTAAGGGATAAGAAGAAATATACAATAAGTAAAATATAAGGAAATGCTAATACGTCCAAGATGGCCATATAGATATAAACCTGCTTTTACAAATAATTTATAGGTCAATAAATTGGGTAAATAATAGTTGTAGTAGACAATTAGTCAGCTGCTAATTAAAAAATGGTCAGAGAAAAAAAAATTACAAACCAAGTGGTATAAACAATAGGCTACAGTGATTTGCACTGATTGACCTCACAACTTTTAACAATCATTAAGAGCATTTAAATTGTCAGGATTAAAATCTTTTTTATAAATACAATTATTAGTCTTAAATATTATTGAAGGCAGATAGTATAATCCTTAGTATATAATCCTTCGTTTAAAAATATCTGAGTGGTACAAAGGAGATTAGGTACACGCTTTATAGATAACAAAAGCCTTTGATAATGATTTCATATATATTATATATCACTCAAAGGGGTTTATTAGGTTTAGAGTGACAAATCTCCAAAGGATATTATCAAAGTTATTGAACTTTAGGCTTGAGAGCTGGCAGCATGATGAGCAGAAACTAATCCAACTTTGTCTAGTTAAACGCAAGGTGGGCGTAATCAACTGGGAGCCACAGTACCTACCCTACGTTTACAGACAAATATTTGATAAACTACGGGATCAAAGACCTCAACTTCATACACGTAACATGGTGCACACAATCATGCACTTTTAGTCACATTGTGGACATACATACACATATGAAAAAGCAGGTAAGAGCATTTTTATTTTAGTGGGCAAACGAGCAGACGCGTCACCTGATGGTAAGTGACTACCGCCGCCCATGGGCCCCTTCAATTCAAGAGTCACACGTGCGTTGCCGGCCTTTCAGGTGGGAGTAGGGGAAGGAGAAGAGAGAAGAAGGGGAGGGAGTGGGGAAAGGGGGGGGGATAAGGAAGGATTAGGGCCTCCGGTAACGTCATTCACTCGGCGAAAAACAATGCAATATCGCTTTACTGCCGGTTTTCTGTGGGGCCGTGGTACCACTCCGGCCCAAACGTGCCGAAGCTTGATTCTCCCACGAATTTAAACAAAATCACGTTAATCTTAATTATAAATGCGAAAGTTACTCAATCACGCTAGTACGGCTGAACGAATCTGGATGAAATTTAGCACAGAGATAGATTATAGCCTGGAATAGCACATAGGCTACTTTTTATCCCGGAAAATGTACGGTTCCCGTGGGATAGATTTGACTTTCCACGCGAACGAACGTGGGATAGATATAGGAATGTGGACTTAAGATGTAGGTAAAATACATTTATTCTCGCCGGAAGCTATGTTTCTGTTCATGGTGGTTAATATTTAAACAATTAAATTAAAAATAAAATCTTAAAACATAAGTATAGACGACAGGTGGAATAAAATAAATTTATTAGGAGACTCGTAAGTAGATGCTCGTGTGCAACATATCATTGGAAGTCAGTATCCTTAATAAATTATTATATCGTTATTGTTAAAACTAAACCTTCTTGCAACATTTTTTTTTTATTTTATAAAGGAAAATGAAACGAGCTACTGAATGTAAAAAGGCTGCTTATTCCTTTATAGTGTCTGGATCTTTTCTTAGAGGCTAGCTATTGGCGTCCAAAGAAAATTTTATTCTGTCAGAATATGCAGTAATGTCGCAGTAGGCCCCGCTTTGAGCTTACATTAATGGGGCAACACATTTTACATAATAAAAAGTCAGTTTTTTAGGCTGTTAGACGTTTGTTTATTATGCTGGTCATTCTCGGGAACCCCGGACACTAACATATGTACTTGATGAAGTCGCTTTGTAACGTCGTGTGAGGAGCATCTTGCTAGTCTAACATGTTGAAAGGACACTTTGAAGTGACGACAAACTCTTAATGGATTAAACATCTTCGCATAACGTCAAGGAAGTTCGAAGTTGTGAGACTCGCTGCAATAGCAACTGTAATGAATGATGCATTTTAGTAGGTGAGCCCACGATGCTAAATGGGCATTTACTCGAGCGTCGTTGGGACCTATTGGATTTTGAAGATTAGATGGTAGAAAGAAAAAAAGTTCATACGATGCATCCCTTTCACTGGTGGGGGGAGCGTCTACAGTTAATAAAATATATAAAAAAAGTAGTAAATCGGAGTTACTCTAGCGCGTCAGATATTAAAGTGTAAACACCCCACATGTGGGAGAGCCATGCTTCGGCACGTATGGGCCGGTTCGACCGGAGTGATCCCACGGTCTCATAGAAAACCACACAGAGTGAGTGATGCTACCGGAGGACCTTATACCTTCCCTCCCTCCACCCTTTCTCCTCTTCCACCCTCCCCCTACTGCCACCTTAAAGGCCAGTAACGCACTTGTGACTCTTGAGTTGCAGGTGCCCATGGGCAGCGGTAGTCATTTACCATCAGGTGACCCGTCTGCTCGTTTGTCCCCTATAAGATAAAAAAAATGTCTCTGATAATGGAAGTAGGTTAATCTGCCGATTTCCACAGTAAGGGAAGCCGTATGGAAGGGTAGAAAATGGAAAAATAAATAATTTATTCGAGCGCGTCATAAATTAAGAGGGGATGTTAAGTACATCCGAAGGAAACCCCCATTCAAAAATCTGACGATTCGGACGTGACACAAGCTCGCGGGGCTTTTTCTCAATGCAAAAAAATATCGCCATATTGACATACTCGAGCGCGTCAGATTATCATACAGACGGTTCAGCTTAATGTCCTAGACAAGCTGACCAATAATCTGACGATTATTTGGAGGAATTATCTTAATCAATCGATTTAAAAAAAATGTATTGTAATGTATTTTTACAACTAAATGTGTCAAATAAGGCGAAAAGATCCTCACTTACTTATCTACCGACTAATCACGAAATCTGGAAAACTATTTGACCTATGAAAATGAAACTTGGCAAGTTTATATTTATTACGTGTATGAAAATAATGTATGGCGCTTTTTTAAAGAATTGATTTTTGTTTTTATTAATGTAAAACAGGTTTTCATAATAATACTGACATGCCACCGAACCATTTGGAGCCACTTTTGACCGCTTAATAACTCATAATCTATTTTACATGAATACTTGAATTTTTGTTTATTTATTAAAACCCCTTAGATTAATTAGAACCCCAAAATTTCAATAATACAGCTTAAACATTCATCGAGATATTATCGTTTAAAGATCGGTATTTTTATCACTGACTGACGTATAGGTCAAAATCTAACCCACTTCCCGATGACCTAGAAAGTTGAAATTTAGCGTCCAGCTGGGGATTAGTGTGTATGGAAAGGAAAAAATCAGGAAATAGATTTTTTTTACGATTTCAAATATTTTCCAAAAATTAAAGGAGGAAGGAAAAATGTTAATTTTACAGATCACTTTAGAATGAATAATAAAAAGGATCTTAACCAAAAGTGGTCTAGCAATGTTTCATGTTACAAAATCAAAATAATATAAAAAATATTTTTTTTATTTTTTACAACCGTATCCGGAATTATGATTTAAATAAAAACAGTAAATTAACAATGGCTCCGCATTATTTCCGTATAAAGTCATGATATTAACGTTTCGTTCTCTTCATTAGTACGAACTACGTGTGTGCCTTTAAACAAAAGTATCAAAAAAATTACAACAAATTCATAATATCATAAAATAGCTAAACAATTAGGTATATTATTACGTTTTACAATGTATTTAGTTGATAGTTAATGGTTCTGTTATAATAATTATTATTTTTGTGTTCCGTCTCACGCAACTGTCAAGCCAGGTGTGTTTATGTGTCGATTGACAATAGTCACTGTGATAATATCTCTCCTTAAATAGTAATACTTCATACGGAACTCCGTTTGAACAGCTGGTGACTTGTTTTGTTTTTAACTAGCCTTGTTTTTTTGTACATGAGTGATCTGTGGTTATTTTATAAGTTGCGAGTAGGTTAAACATAATTTGTAGGTCCTTGTTTGTAGGATAGGTATCTCCGTTTTTGTCTAATTACTTAAAAAACTCGGGCATTTGTGGGAAAGTAAACACTTTTATTTGATAATATATAAAGCGTAATCTATAATAAATAAAGATTTATTGTGCAACAACTTAAGACGGAATTCCATACATACACGGTCACTGTCCTTTCTTTACAGAAAGTAATGATATCCTATCAAAAACGTAAATGTGAAAATGGGAGCCAAGTTCAATATTAAGAATATATGTACGTGATTATCGACTACACCAACAAAAGAATTGAGAACTAAATGGTTGCCAAGTTCTGTAGATAATCTTGAAGATTTGACTACTTGTAGCTCACTTGTGGCTTGTGGCTCTTGAGTTGCAGGTGCCCATGGGCGGCGGCAGTCATTTACCATCAGGTGACCCGTCTGCCCGTTTGCCCCCTATCCCATAAAAAAATGCATGGTAAATAACTAAATACTTACCGGTAATTATTAATGACACACAACACACCCCTTTACCAAAGACTAGGACAATACAAACAAAACAAAAACAAGACCCAATAGTCACGAAACCACATTAAAATTGCTATAGATTCTAAAAACACGTGCTAAGCAATCGTACGAAGCGACGAGAATCTTATGAAAAAACCAAAAATGAAGAAATAAATTGAAATTTCCTAAAGTTCCGTAACGCCAGGTATTCTTAAATATCAAATTCAGTTTTATACCGGCATCACTAAAACGTTACCTATTTTGTCGGCAGTTACTTTATTGACATTTGCCTACCCGCATATTCTGTGTAGCTCTTGCAAAAAATAGTTTATTTTGTGCACACAAGTGCAGCATTTTATTATGTTCATGTATGGAAATGTAGGTTACAATTTGTTTTCTTATTTGAAGCTATTTATTTTTAAAGGTTGACAGTTGCAAACGAAGGCTCACACATCCGATACATGGTATTCGGGTTTTGACAAGTATACTCATGCACCGATCATATAATTGTGAGGAAATACCTAGTATTCAATATGTTATACTAGCTGCGCCCCGCGGTTTCACCCGCGTAAGTCTCGGTGCCGTGGGAATATAGTAGTTTTTGCTTGAAAGAGTACAAAACATCCACACATCCTCATAATCTTTCACGTTTATAACATTTGTAGGATAGCGAGAAACGAGGAAAATTCTTATGCTCATCTCTGGCTTGTTCCAACTAATATGAATAGTTCGAAACAGTACACTTTTAAGATGGCTACATTGACCATCGCAAGACTGTGCTCGAAGACTGTGAGAGATGTGATGTGATGATGAGAGAAATGATTAAAATTAGAATAGGCTAACATACACTAATCATCTGTTTTTGAGGCAGTATGGAAAGCTTAAAAACACATAAAACAACATAGATTGATAAATAGATACATGTGTACACTAGTTTTATAACACAATTGACGACTGTGTTATAAAACTAGTGTACACAAACTCGAAACTGTACAAATGATCGTCTTGCACTAAACGCATTTACTTCTAGGCAAATTTAGAGCTGATTGCAAGTATAGATACGTCTATTAAATAAACCGGCTAAGTGCAAATTGGCCTCGCGCCGAGGTTCCGTACGATGTAGGTATATGTAAATAGCATAACCCAAAAAACTTAACATTATACCTGAAGACCATGTTATCCTATACATTCCAACTGCAAATGTAAATTTGTAGGTACAATATTGAGATGTTTATCATGTCATTTTAAGATCATAGACTTCTTATAAGTTTTCCTGTAATCTATTAATAAAAACTACATATATTCGGTTGTTTTTACTTTGATCGCTCCAGTAGATTCGGAGCAAAATGGCTGTGACAGATGGATAGACGGACGCACGAGTTGTACCTACAAGGCTCCGTTTTTTCAATCGGACGTACGGAACCCTAAAAAATAACAACAAAATGTCATTATTGTAAGTATTTAATGCCAATGCGTTGAACATGGTAATCAATAATTACATTCATTTTAAAAAACATGTAAAGAGGAAGCCGACAGCATTTCCTCACACCACTTCCACTCCTTAGACGGGGCGAGTCAAAAGGCTCACTTAACCTTAGCGAAACTCAATAACTTTCACTTTAAATAATAAATTCCCTTTTGAAGCACGCCGACGCCGAACAACTGATTCAGGGTTGCCATAATTTCGTAACTTAATTGGATTAAAATCATAAAGGTGTATTTAATCAAATATTTTGTCGGAAACGTAATTAATATCACTTTTTTATTGTTCGCACTGCACACAAGAACGAAGACGATTGATTTGGTATAATAAATGCATATATACATACACACATATCTAGATTTAGAAGGGTCCCGATGTTGTTGATTTAAATTACTTATTCTCTTAGTTTTTTATCGTGTGGAAACCCACAAGGGTCATAACCTCACCGAGGCTAGCGTTGAAGATATGTAAACCACACGGTATTCCGTCACAAGTGGGTTTATTGCAAAGGACACCGGTATACTCTAGAAAAAAAGGTCCCCGAGAACCCCGACAGATCGAGGCGTCTTTTAAACAGTAGGCAGCCACACCATTGCGTGCGGAGGGGTTTGCCCCCTTCCGGTTCAGAGATACGCGCCCGGAAAATGTCGCGATTTTCGCTACTCCAATCAACCAACCTCCAACTTTCAGATCCAACTTCAAAATATTAGTAATTCAATTAAGATATTTGTAACTCAGTTGAACGTTTGCCTTTATCTTGCCTCACTTATGGGTGTGAAACTTTACCTCTTTCAAAACACCACAGAGATATGCTCGAATACTGTCAAAAAGCCATGGAAAGAAGTATGATTAGTATCATAAACAAGACAAAGTACGAAACACAATTATAAGGTCAAAGACTGAAGTAACAGATGTGCTTACAAAGATAGACCAACAAAATGGAGATAAATCGCATACCCTGAGAAGCAAGCAAGAAAAGTGGAGTAAAATTGTCACAGATTGGTATCCTAGAGACGGTAAAAGGAGAAGGGGAAAACAATACAAAAGATGGCAGGATGAGCTAAAATTGACAGCGGGTTCTAACTGGAGCAGGGTCGCTAGAGACAGAAATCAATGGAAAATGTTGGTCCTCCAACATTTTTTGCCTTGGCCAACAGGCACACAGAGATATATTATAAACTTAAGAAAGAAAACTTAACTAGTTCAGAATAAAGAGGCTTATTATATTGAACGTTTGCGTGTTTATAAATCTGGTTCACGTCGCACTGAAGCTGAAACTTTCTGCACATTCTCTTCAGAACGTGAAGTTCGTGGGCCGCGGGTTTGCTGTACATTTAATTTCGATACTGATTCCTCGAACTTCTTCAACCATTTCTTTCTTAAAACCGAACTCGGATACTGATTTATGGTATGCAAATTGTATTTAACACGAAACAAGCGCTTCACAGTAATAGGCAAATTATTGTTTAAATAAAATTCCTTTACGCAAAAAACGCGCTGCGGACCCGTGAAAACGATCCATCGCAACTATCAGGGAAACGAGTTACCAGCTCGATCCCACCCTGCGCTCCTCGCTTGGGTAGATAGGCAATTAAATGTAAACAAATTCATGACCCACCTAGTGTTTTGAACATACATACAATACAGACATAAAAATATATTTAAGCCACTTTCAAACTATCCATCATTCGCAATTATCAATCAGATTTCAGATTGTTCAAGAGAGTCAGAAAAGGCGTCTTCCTGACTTACTGCTATCTCGATTACCATGCCAGAGGTATGAGGCCATCATCAAGTGGTATAAGTTACTGCCACCTATTCAGTCTTAACCCTAGAATACGTTTTCGTAGAAATCCTTAAAAACTTTATTTCAAAGACAAGGCTATATTAAGCTTTTATTGAAGATTGAGGGCGTTTTTATTACTCTTTGAGCATTATTTTATGTTACGTATATTTTTTTGGTAACTTAAGTGACAAAACTAATGTATAAACACAATGTAACTATTTTACAA
The DNA here is from genome assembly GCA_963859945.1 of Euplagia quadripunctaria. Lineage (NCBI taxonomy): Eukaryota > Metazoa > Arthropoda > Insecta > Lepidoptera > Erebidae > Euplagia > Euplagia quadripunctaria. Next base: position 20,535,052 of record OY982568.1, on the reverse strand, counting down.
TAAGCTGGGCACAAGAAACTATGATTCATACTCTATGGAATGTATTAAGAAAAACATTGAATTTTGTAACTTAATAAAGCAAAATTCAGAAAAAAAAGTAACGTTCACAAAAGGATAAACGGCCTTAATATTGTTTGTTACTGTCATTTCGCAAGTTGTATTTGTTTTATTTTGATTAATGTTATGGATCGGTCTTCATTGTCGAGCCTTTGAGTTTGAAGCGTGCATATGCTGACATAAACGATGCACTTTCATACGTGTATGAGCTTGGAGACAGAATTTATTTCAATGTACAAGTTTTAAGTCGTCAAAGACAACTCATTAGGCACTCTGCTCACCATACGCTGGCATCTATAAAAAATTCAGCAAGTTCTTACATAAAGGAGTGAACATTTTCATTTATATCTTTCCTTTGACATTCAGACTTTTCTTTTAAGGTGCATATACACAAGACTTATAAAATACAAAAAATTGAACCAGTTACATTTTTAAATATTATTAATTACAATTGAAAATTAAAGATCGTAGATGAAGCAGATTTCCGCTCGACGTGGAGGCGCCCGTTTAGCGTCATTTTCTTCTCGTGTTCTCCAGTCGGAGAAGCACATTCAGCTCAAAGAAGACGATTGGGCGTGAGACGCGTGAGACTGTTTATTGCGCCGGTGACCGCTTATTATCACTACTCACGTTTAGTTACTTAGAAAATCCATAAAAAAAATATAAACTACGATAGAACAATAAAAAAAACGATAATTTGAATGATTAAAATGTATTTATTCCTTATAATTCATAAAACCTTACTCCATTACTTATACAGGGATCTTTAGAATATCTTCGTGTGCCCGTCGTGTCGTGGAATAGAGAGAGGATCGTGTTGCGACTTTGTAATTAAATCATTCCTTCGCATTAAATCGGCCTCCTTTGATACCTATCGCCTGTATTGAGCCGTCGAGTACCCTCCAACCGTGACGCTCCGACCTCGGCTTTCATCATTTTTTTATTAAAAACTTACAGGAAAGGGGTTGAGGGAGGGAGGATGCCTTTTAAAATCCATTCCGATGGCTCAAGTTTGACAAACAATTTGATAAACATTTACGAGTGTATTATTTCACAGAGAATTCAATTTACGTTTTAATTTCCGCGTGTGATTACTATCATATTACACTCATACCGCGTATCTGCCTATCTACTGATAGGCAGATACGTGGTATGAGTGTAATGTGAGAGGAAGCCCCCGCTCAGATCTTTACACAATAAGTGCGCAAATATTAGATTAAAGTTGTTTTTACTTTGCCGTGTTCGTAGTACCACGAAAGCTTATTTCAGTTGGGCTAATGGAGTAGAACGCTTAATTTGTGTTGGGGCTTGGTGGGTTTGTTCATAATTAGTTTAATATTCGGCGGACGCTAGCCGGGACAGGTCGGTGCCTCCGCGGTCGCTTCTCTGCAGCGCGGCGCGACCACCCCGTACCGCGTCGCGCGCGCATACATCGAATTAACTAAAATTGCATTGTCAATGCCAAACGTTACTCTCTGATGTTGTTAATTGTGTTTTAGAGTATCGTATTCAAACTAACGTCAAAGTTTAACTATATTGTTGGGTTTGAAATCAACTTCTTTAATATTATTTTCAAAAGTTTTCAACCGACTTCTAAAGATGGTTGTTATCCGTTATCACTGGCATTTTGGAACAGATTTTAACGATTCTTTTATTTATTAGATAATACCTCCAGGGTGGTGCTGCAAAACCTACTGCATGAAGAAATTGGCTTCTAGTAACATTAAAAATATTTTCTCTTTCTTTTTAACTGACGAAAAAAAAAGGAGGTTCTCAATTCGACCGTATATATATATTTTTGTTTATGTTTGTTCAGCCCTCTCTCCGTTATTTATGAACCGATTTCGATTATTCTTTTTTTGTTAGATAGGGTGGTCCCATGTCAAGGAAGTCAGGATCTGATGATGGGATCCTGATAAAATTGAGAGAAACCCTCGAAAATTGTAGGAACGAATAGTGTTTCTGTTTACTTTTCATAACTTAATCAGGTATTTGCGTTTAGGAATCATCACATCATGAAGCTGAGCTGATGATGGAAAGAAATCATAAAATAAAAATGTTTTTAACAAAAAATTAAACCGACTAAAAGAACTAAAAAGCAAACAATAAATAAACCGTTTAAGTCTCGAGTATTGGGTTATTAAGATAAACTATAAAATTTTTATAAACTTATTAATTTTGAGTCGGCGCCAAACAACAAACTCTACGTAGGTATAATTAATCATTTTATTATTTACAAATAATTCTCTTCACGAATATAATGATATTTAAAAATATAAAAAATAGTGGACCAGTCATTGGGTACAGGAACCTCATCTTATCATTATTATTATAAAAACATTTACACCCAGCCAAGTAAGGTTGCGAAATTGAAATCAGAAGAAAAGGTGTTTATGAGAACAGTTTCATTTCCGTTTTCTTGTATTACAAAAATATTAAAATAGAGTAGAAGCGACCAACAGCAATCAAAACTATAGTGAGGGCAAATGGATGTTACGCATCGGTTAAGCTGCGCCGTCTCATTCTGTTCTTGTGGCAAACAAAGAGTAGCGTCAAAGGCTCTATGTGAAAAGGAATCCAGTGATAGAGGCAGTCAACAATGGGCCAGATAACGGCAAGTGTCGAGTCACAAGCTGAAACGGGTTGTATATAAATATGTTTGGGCAAATTTTATTATTATCACTACATAGTATAAAACAAAGTCGCTTCCTGCTGTCCGTCTGTCCCTATGTATGCTTAGATTTTTAAAACTACGTAATGGAATTTGATGCGGTTTTTTTTAATAGATAGAGTGATTCAAGGTGAAGGTTTACATGTATAATACATGCATAATATAGTAGAGAAACACTGATAACTTCAGAGGTTTCTAATGTGATGTCGTAAATAAACACATTTTTTTGCGTTTACATTGCAAACGCTGGCTAAACCCTACGAGATAGATCAAAATAATGTACCACAGTATTGTACACCTTAAAAAGGTATACAAAAAAGTCCGCGATGGTATATGTCTCTCTTAGGGATAACCCACAACAACCATTTTTTATCCTTTACTTTTTACGAGAATTATTTACGAAGCGATTTTAAGCAATACAGCATTAATCCTTATCCAATTAAGTACCTTAAATATATTGTGCATTTAATATAGATCAAAATGGCCTTTTACAGCATGTAATTTCAATGAATATTGTCGAAGATATTACAGATTTAAAATGCAGGGACATAGCGGTTGCGGCGGTACCGGCCAGAGGGCCGGACAATTTCTGGTAGGTAAAGATATCTTACGCAATGACCATTAATAAGTCGGTCAAACTTTCAATGTTGCAGGCTTAGATTTGAGCGTTGAGTGTTTTTCACATGGCCAATTATATGTCGCTCTTTCAAGAGTAACCTCAGAAGAAAACATGTTTGTATTGTCTAATGACAAAAAAGCTGTGAACGTTGTATATAAAGACATTCTGTAGTATATTTAGTATCATCAATGCACCCGTGCAAAGCCGGGGCGGGTCGCTAGTATACTTATATAATTTCAAACAAGTGTTAAGGTTTAATGACTTCTTTTGAGTAAATAATGAAAAATTACACACAATATACACGTATCATGTATGTGATCACCAGTGGTCGGTGTAGGTAGTGCCATTAGGTGGGATTCGTCCATCGTTGCATAACGTGGACATACCCTTTCATCTCAAAATCCCGGGATTCTAAAGATTCAACTTCGATCAAATATTACCGATATATAATTCAGAAATCCGCACCCTAAAAGTGTCTACTTTCCTAGTTTTTATTAATAGAATACCAGTTTCATAAAAACTAACCGAATAGCGTTACGACTCATTACTACTCGTATACAAACACCGTTTTTAATGTTTCGCGATTTTAACATTTCTTATATTAAATATTGTTTACAACGGATCATAATCGTGTAAATCTAAACTAATACTAGCTTATTCTCGCAGCTCCGCTGGCGTTGTATTTTGCAAAAAAAAAACCATCTCTAACCGAGGTAAAAAGTTATCTCTCTAGTTGGGGTACCTAAGCAATAGACATTTACAAAATTTCATTGAATCTGTGTAGTTTCGGAGATTAGCGTGAACGAACATCACACATCATATGGGATTTTCAAATATTCAGATTAAAAAGCTAAAATGTTATTGCGTTAGATAGTACCAGTGTTAGGCAAGTTTTAATTGGAAAGACAATTAAAGATTAACAATTGATTAATTGTTAATTGTCACCATAACTACTAAAAAATTATCAATTGTAATTGTGGAAAATTACACTTATGTTTTTCGTTCGTAAACATCGTCGGAAAGGAATTAAAAACCTTAATATAAAAGGGTCAAACATGCCCCCCACACCCTTTATTATCATTTTTAAATACATAGCCGCCAGGGATAGGTACTCAAAACGTACCCATTACTTTTGTTCCATTATCTAAAAAAAGCGGCGCGCTTTGGCAATTTTGTGTTATTGTTTATTTATACATTGAACTTATTAGGTAAATATGTGTAAACTGAGTTCAGTTCGCACTCCTCAATTCTCCACTTTGTGTCTATCATATTATTATTTATTCGTTTCAAACACACTAAATGTAAATAAAATAGAATCATTATATAACTTTAACAAAAAAACTAAGAAATACATCAAAGCGGGAGTTCTACTCTTGCATTTAAAATAATGAAATCTTTCAATTTTTTAAATAAAAACTGCATGAGGAAATATGTGATTCTGAAAAAGAGATAGAATAAATTTATCTACTTAAATAGTAATTATGTTTTCATAAAATAACGTAGTAGAGCCATTATATTTTATCGCTTTTATATTATATTTTGTATAATATACTAATTACTTTTATTTAATTTGTGTTTGAACTAATTGTAATAAATTGTACTTTTTGTTAAATAAATATTGATTAATATTTTGATTTATTGGTATATCGCTAACCCCTAAAATCCTCAACACTCTTTTTATTATATTAATTTACGTACACGGTGTACACTCTAAAACAGTTCACAACGATGAGCATTAAAATCACTTCAGTATAAGGGTACTGTACATTTAATTAAAAAAACAAATTTCCTAGAAGCAAGTTCAGAGGGAAGTCTAACTAAGTGAAGTCGATAATTTTAAAATGCAGGAATCTCGGGGTATATCCATGTTAACATAACATTTGAGGTCATTCATCCTAAATAGCACTACCTACGCCGACCACTGGTGATCACACATCACATCACAATATATACGTAATAATGAGTTCGTGTGTAATATAGTTATTGCAGGAGTCCCCGCAAGACGTCAGGAGGGCAAATCAAATTTCTGCTCGAATTGGGCAAGTCTCAAACTGTTGTAGCAAGTATTTACAGGCACCAGTAAGCCCTTGACATCAGGTAGGCCGCATGCTTTAAAATTCTGAAGAAAATTTAAAATATATATTCTTAATCAGTTATTTTCCCTCTTGCAAAGGATACGTAGTATTCATAAGTAAATAATAATTAATCGAATTTCTATTTACTCGTTCCTCCTATTTTCATAAACAATGAAAAAGGGCATTATTATTAATTCAAGACAAGAAAAGAAGCGAGTCCTACGTCATATAGAAAAGAAGCGAGTCATAATGGTTAATTAATGAATTATCTGTATGAAAATATCAATATATTACTAGATGAAAATAATTCTTTTTAAGCAAAGTTTGAGTGATTCATGAGGAAGGTTTAGGTGTATAATTTTTTAAGATTTTGTGTTAATTGATTGAAATTATGTTGATGATTGTTGAAGATGTCTCTACTGCCTGTGCAAAGCGGGGGCGGGTTGCTAGTGAGTTATAAGTTTGTAAATGGCAAAAAACGGCTACTAAAAGCTGATAGTTCAAGTGAGACTGGTCAACAATATAAAACAAAACATTTAATGTTAACGAATTATGGTCGAAATTCGACTACCACGCAATATTTATATTTACAAGCTTTTATTTAACGTGTAACTTGTAATTGTTTGTATGTGTGTTCGGCACGAATCTTGGAAGCTAAATTAGAACCACTTCCCGATGTCTGATTGGGCTCAAACTTGTTGTACATATGTATCTTCGGTGACAATACAATAATATGGTACCATGGAGCTGTTCTGATGATGGAGCCCGAAGACAGCCATAGGAACTTCTTAACTAAACAAGATAAACCCATCGAGTTTGGACTCATTTGTTTTGTCTTGGTGAGTACTTTGGTGCTGACATGACATGACATTTAGGGTATGATGATGGAATCGGAAGGTGCCATAGGAACTTCTGAACTAAACAAGATAAACCAATCGAGTTTGGGCTCGATTGATTCGTCTTGAGTACTTTTTTTAACAAAAAATCTAAACTAAAATAAAACTTAGTTTGTATAAAAGCTTGTTTTGAAATTGTTTTTTTTTTTACAATTATTGAATTCACATACCCCGCGATCGCTTGTCACTTATGTTAGAGTTTTGTTGTCGCGCGCGGCGAGGTGGGCTTCCGGCGTCGCTTTGTGCCGCATTGATACAGCGCCGCCGATAAATATTGTGGCGAGCTTTGAGCGACGCCACAGACAACCCTTTATATAATACCTACAACATCTGTTCCTACATCTTCAGAAAGTATTATATTAATACATTTTGCAGACTTGGAATAGGGTAGATGACTGACAAGTCAAATCAGTAAGTATCCTTTTACTAAACGTCAAAACGTCAGGTTGGGTACATTTTTGTGATAAATACCAAGGCGTGACGTCACACCTTGGTTTTTTTTTACCATTCACTTTTAATGTTGATTTGATAATTATAAAATAAATAAAAACCTTAAAATTATTACGGACGACAATTTTCAGAGTACTTCAAGATTTTATATTATCCGGCTCATAAGACGAATTTTATAATAATAATAATAACTTCACACACCTCACACACGGCCGTCTGATCCCAAACTAGGCAGAGCCTGTAATATGTTAACCAGACTCCTGATAAAAATACTTATATATTTCTAAATACATACATAATTTATGAATAAACACCCAGACACAAAACAAATGATCATGCTCATCACACAATTAATTGTCCTGGGTGAGAATCGAACCCACGACCTCTGGCTCAGCAGTCAGGGTCACTAACCAGTACACCAACAAGCCAATCAGTATTATTGTTGAGCTTAGGAAACTAAGCAGAACATCTTCATAATGCTGTCTTTATTCATTGCCTTGGGTTAGTGTAAGCAAGCCTGGAGTATTAAAGAAAATTCTTTAACCAATATAGGGTAACTGGGTAACGTTTAAGGGTAAGAAGGAATAACTCTAGTGTGTAGGTAGAATAAGATTTTTTTAAATAAACTTATCCTTATGTTACGAAGTACCGAGTACAGTTACCGAGTAATGAATGACTTTTTGAAATTTCAGCTGGAACCTTTTCGTTATTTTGTAATTATACAATCCCTCATTGAGATAAAGCATGAATCAACTTCAAAAATTATATAATTTTGATAGATTTCCACTTTTCAATGTTTACAAAAAATCGCTAAGGTGATGAATTGTCACCTGTGCCATTTGTGTAAGTGGCAGCGCCGGCGCCGATAAAGGTATCGCGCTCTTTTGTCGCCCTCTTTGATGTGTGCGCTTTAAGCGAAAATTGGAAGGCGGCATCTGTTTTTGTGATGTTACTAAAATGAAACCGCCAATTTAAAGGTGTGTTCACAATTAGTTCCATTTGATTTAGTTTATGAGTGTATAAATTTAGAAGCTTCTGGTGAAAGTGAAAGATGAGTATGAATTAATAATAATAGCACTATTTCGGGGTAGGTAGTCACAAGAAGAATTCAGCTGAGGTAGAATATTCTCAAAATGGATCCAAATAGTTCAACAGGCATAAGACAAGGAAATAATCGTGCTGCCTTTTCCCTTTGCTTATTACTTATTTTTTTAAGTGAAAACTTCTTTAGGCACGTTGGGCACTTTTGGTATGGAGAAAAAACAGTGAATTCGCGTGACCGTCACGCTCAGATGACATATATATGCAGATGTGTGTGTGTATATAGGGTGTAAGCTTGAGCTACGCGAAACTTACAAAAACCTCTTTCTGTTTATGCTTATCACAATTCAAAATTCGAGATTAAGGATTTATAGTCATTAGTTTCATTTGGCGCTACGCAATGTACGCGGTTATTATTATTTTTTAGTTTTTTGTGAAAAAAAAAAAATGTTATTGCTCCAAAATACTAAATTTCTTATTTTTTTTTACAAAAATACACTTGACAATGCCACAATTATAATATCCTCAAAACTAGATTTTAATTATTAATATTTAATACAAAATTATTGTGACATAGTACACAAAAAGTGTGACGGAGGTGTTTTACATACAAATAAAGCGTGTCCCTCTGTGACCACTAATGTAAACAAACTGCTCTCGTAAAAAAAAATCACATTGATAGTTTCTATCCAAAAATATTTACTGAACTACTTAAGGGTTGTTATTAAATTAATAAGAAGAAATAATTTTTAATGATTCTATTATTAAATTAAAAAATATTTTATTAGCTGTCTCCCGACGTATATGATTTTTGTTGCTCCCCTCTGTCACTTATTTTATGGTACAAAATAATGTGCGTTAGCAATTTTGACCATGGTCACTGGACAAGAGCATAGTCCCCCTACATTCTGGTCCCACGCAATGCGTCCCTACACCCCGGCAATACCAGTCAGTCGCTCGCAAACAGTGAAACGAGGTGCGTGTGTTTATTTAGCGACCACTCTGTCACGTAAGTTACTACTTCCAAATGTTATTGTAATTTTTGTGTTTCAATATTATTTTGTTTATTCCTGATAAATATGTCTTATATGCCCAGTTTTATGCGTAAATCATAATTAGGCGAATGCTGAGAATCGCGAACGTTACTATTTTACACCTCTGTCACGAGACACCTCTGTCACAAAAATGTGACGGAGTGGTATAACTCGTGACGGAGTGGTCGTTTTTGTATGGACCTTAGAGCCTTAGTTCATTTTCATAATAGATGATTGTTAGTTTTCTTATGTTGGTTATTATATCGTCAATTATTTCGTTAATTTAAGGTATTATCTCGGTAGCCATCAGGTAAATGGCAAAATGGCATTATCTGCGGCTGAAAGACAGCGACGGTGTCGTGAAAAAAAGGAAACCTAATTCTGAAATCGTTGCAGAAGTCAAACGTAAAGATTTAGAGAGATATGCTCGTAAAAAGTTAGTTGAACATATGACACCAAAAGAACACAAAAAAATAAAGAGACAATAGCAGATTAGAAATAAATAGAGAAGAGAACGACAGAAATTTGCAGAACGTTTTGATGAACACTCCGGTTTCTACACCACCTCCCAGAAATTCAAATCCCAGACAACTTCCCTTAAGTCCTAGATCTCGTTCACTAACTCCAGGCTCGTCTACTGCCAGTGCAAGGGGAAGAAAACAAGTTAGATAAATATCATTTAAATTGGTAGAATCTGATGTGTCAGATGAGATGTTTAAAAAGTTTATTAAAAAAAAATTCACCCTCTAAGGTAGTTAAAAGAGGAAGACGCGTGTTTTACGATTCGATCAACCCATAGAAGTATTTGAAAAGTAGAGTAAACGAAAATATATTTTAAAACTTAATTAATATGTAGGTACTAAAGAATGGATACCAATAAATAAGACTTATAGTAGCATTTTAAGGAAATATTATAATTTGTTATTGTTTGCTAAACTTTTAAACTGTTATAAGGTTAACTTTGTTCGGCGGGTAATCATTATTTATCACTCCGGCACTTCGTTAATCACTCTGTCACAATTTTGTCCCCCTTATAATTTAAGTTCAAAGTAGTGTGTGATCCAGTTTATTGGAAATATTTACAAAAATAATGTTTTCTACTATTACATGCTAAACAATAAAGGTGTTCACCAGATTTTCAAGTTACTTTATTGGAAGACTTTCATAATATTAAAAAATATTTTCTGTTAAGAAGCAAAAATGTGACAGAGTATATATGGTATTGGACAACATTTTTTAAATTTTTTTGTATTAAGAATTCCGTCTCATGGAGCTAGCTAAAAATAGAAGATCTGATTTTGCATGAAAAATAAAAAAATTAAACATTTTTGTGACGGAGGTGTTAATTTTTTGTTACCATTCCTACAAAATTTGAAGTTAAATAAAAATTACAAGTAATACTTCGATGTATTATATGTTTTTTGAAATCTACAATAACGAGGCAATAATTTAAAATACATTTCATGTTTACTTTTTTAACAAATATAAAAATTTGCCGGTCAGATTGTCGATAAAAAAGAAGAACGTCCCATATACCCTATCTATCCAATAAAAAAATAATTATGGAAATCGGATTACCCTGTAAAAAGTTGTGGTCCTACATAAAAAAAAATATACGGGTCGACTTTAAAACCTCCTTCGTTTTTTCGTCAGTTAAAAAAGTAGGTATAAAAAGGTAAGTCCGTTCATTGCACTATTGTTCCCTTTGAAAAATGCCGCCACACCTCGTGCTACCGTTTATCAAAAGCAGCCGACAATTTCATTATTTTAATATTGTATGACTAATTTCGCCAATCAATGGAAATCGCCTCTATATATTTACCATAAAGGTTGATATTTCTGTATTTGTGTAGGTATATAACGTATTTTTGAATTAGCCCAGAATGTTCACATGGCATTGGTTTGAGTGGATTGTGAAACCATTTTTAATGATGTGAATAAAAATTTAATAAACTGACCTTGTAATTCAGGTTGTACATTACTTGTGTAAGTACATCACAAAATGTCGCACAATAACACTGCTCTACAATTTGAACTCTTTTACATTAGTTATATCACAGGTTTCACTGATTAAGGTTAGTAGTAGTTATTGACCAGTGGCGTAACAATAGGGTGGCAGAGTGGGCAAAATGCCACTGGCTCATGGCCCTAGGGGGCCCCTGGCCCCGACCAGCAAGCCACGAGGCACCAAGAGAGAACTTGTGCCCCATCCGATGAATTAGCCACGGGCCTCAGATGGTATAGTTACGCCACTGTTGTTGACTACAACACGTTCAAACCTACGCACTAACGCTACGTCGGATACGAGATTCGATTCGAGATTTCTTGACATAATACTATCTACTAAGGGAATCAATGATTTCCTACTTCATAATCCCTTCCCCTACAAACAACTGATCCTTTATTTAACCCAACAGAAAAAATAGAATAGTTCTAAATCAGATTGACGGACGTGTAGGACTGTTCACCTATCACCTAATTTTTGGCCAACTAGTTATCATACCGCGTGCCTGGCCTGGATGTCGAAACTGGCCTAGCCCTGAACCTACAACATGGCGTCATATTATACTCGCTTACACGTTAATCCACCACCGATGTTTATGAGCATTTGGTTTGCAAGCATGTTGTGGGTTGTATTTTACCCACCCACAGATGAGAGTTGCGCCGCTTAAAATACTTCGAAGGTACTCCCATTGGACCACCAGATATTTAATGAAACTGAAATTAACAATCAGGATGCATGAAAGACACATTTTCCCTTAAGATTACCTTTAGATCAAGATGGGAACCCTGTATAAATCCTATCTCCACAGATAGGTTTTCAGAATCGTATATATATGTCACATATCTCTCTTCAAATTTAGGTTTCCTAGAACACATTAACTGATTGAGATACCAGAAAAGCCTAACCATTTGAATTATTAATATTCTCTTCATTTCAATTTGAACATAAAATTTAATGATACATATTTTCTATCCGTTACAGTCAGTTTACGAAGCAACAATTTCTATGTGTAATTACCGGGAAACAATAAACTTCATCGTTTAATTCAAGGTTCAAGAACCATTTCTAATTTTCAATACAACAGTGTGTGCTGTACTCAGTTCTACATTTAGAATATTCGAAGTTATATCATAATGGCGACTCGGCTCGATCAAGTCAAATACCATGGCTCCCGTCTGTGGGTCGCTTTGCCTCCGTTAAGTAAACATCTGTCGACAATCGTAATCTAGCAAGCCTTTGACGAGGTACGCGCGATTGCGGTGACAACTTCCTTTGACAGATATGCGACATAACTCAATTTTATTCTTATAATATGTATGTTTGATTATTTAACTTTAAACAGCTTTGCTTTCTATTTACTGGATATGGACTTATAACGGTAATATAACTTCTGTTGACTTGGGGAGCAGGTTTATTTTTTTTTCTCTCAACCTTGTTTGTTGTTGACGGAGTCATAACTTAAAGAAAAATAAAGTAGTTCCCATCAGTTTCACCTATGTATATTTATACCTATCAGTCATAACGTATTGTCATAAAGCCATTTTCAACACAAAGATCCATTTTATGTGTGTGTATCACACATATGTATATCACAAATCGGACTGGTAGAACCTAAGATTACAACGTTGAAACACCCTTTAAAGAAGCCTTACAGTATTGGATAGATTAAAGTTGTATTATCTAAGTTACTTGGTCGTGGTAAAGACTAACTTCATAGGTACAGGATTTGTAGTAAGTTACATCATTTCTACGTTATTAAAGAAGGATTTAGGACTGGGACATGTTCATAGATTATTTTCTTTAGTAATGTGATTGTAAGAATTAGTCGAAACCAGATTCTTTATTTTTAACTTTGCTATGAAAAATATTTTTTTTTTTAGTAATTTCAAAGTTCTTTTTTATTACAGACTAGCTGCGCCCCTCAGTTTCACCCGCGTACGTCCCGATGCCGTAAGGAATATCGGGATAAAAAGCAGCCATGTCCAGGTCTCCAACTATCTACATATCAAGTTTCATCTCAATCGGTGCAGTAATTTTTGCGTGAGAGTAACTAACTAACATCCATACATCCTCACAAACTTTCACGTTTATAATATTAGGAGGACTAGAATATGAAATTATTAACCTTCATTTAAATGCCAGCTGATTTCCGGGTTTTTAAAGACAATAAAAACCGAAATTAATTAAAAAGTCATTAAAAGACAAAGGGTGAGAGTAGGAAAAGGAGCTCGACGCTGCACGAGTCTTGAGCACATGTTGATTAGTTGGCACGTGCAATCGGATAGCTGATAGGGTCAGCAGAACAATATGGTGGAAGAGAGCTCTTATAATTCTTTGCTGCCCGGTATTCCTACTAAATGTAAGCCTGCTAACAAACAAACTATTAATATAACAATAAATAATATTTATTTTACACCCCAATAAAAAGTACGTATATAATCAAAGAAGAAAAAATAGACAGTGTAAAATAATAAGCATTAAGAAGTGCTACGCATCAGCAACCACATACATAGTCGTACATGTAGCTCCAGTCAATTGACTTGAAAGTCTAAAGCACTGGCAATATAAAATATAATACCAAAATAAACCACAAAATCGTAATTACAGTATGGGATATTTGATTAACTGTTTTGGTTTTGTTATTGTAATATGTATATTCCAAAATAGTTTTGATATTTTATAATTTAAAACTAGACAAGTTTTTTTTACAAAAGTATTTTCGTATAACCAGGAACGCGTGGCTGTAATTTAAAATCAGCGAATGGCAACCCTATATGATGTTGAGTGGACGCCGGTTGGCGCTGCCGACCGTACCGCGGTGCCTTTGTGTCTCTCGCTTTGATCTCGCGCGCGAAACGCCGCCTTACACAAGCTTTGATTGATTTCACGTTTTGTTAATTACATTAACACCGGGCGTAAATGGTGACATATTTTGCAAAAGTGGAGTGGATATTGTTAGTTAGAGTAAGGTAAAGCATTGTTGCATCCACCAATGCATGTCGAACTTTTTTATCGTATGATTGTGTGAAATTGTGTGAAACAAGTACTCGACTCACTTAAGCGCTACGGTACCAACGTAGTCAACCTAATCCCGCTCCCAAAAGCAAAAACAAAACTATTCTATCAATGCTATTTAACAGCTTTAGTAAATACTTCACCGGAAGAGAGAAGCGCCTCCAACTTCAACGAAAATCCGTTCTTTAAAAATGTGCACCGACATTTCTGTTGTTCATTTGTTATGGTTTTTTTTTAGTTAGATTATGTATATCCCTTTGGAATGCGCTACATCTCTCTACATCAGGATTCAGCTCATTGCAATAGGTTCAAAACCTGTACCTATATCTGTATAATAACTTTAATCTAGCAATTCTTTTATATACACAATTTATAAATGTATAAATATACAGCGTGTAAGTTTGAGATACACGAAAAATATGCAAAAGCCTCTTTCTGTTTATACTTATCACAATACAAAAGTCAGTTCATTATAAAAATGCGAGATGCACCGTCGAAGTAGCTGATTGCATAAATATTGTTTCAATGATTATATTGCAGGTTTTGTCCATATGGGGGGGTATTTATTAATTTTTTCTCATTTATCACTTTTTTCAGATTATGAACTTCTAATAGAGCTACATTACAGTGTTAAAATTGTTTTGCTATTTTTACATTTGTTATGTTCTAATGAACTTCCTTTACAACTTGATTTTTTTTAATTAACGGTTAATATTTAAAAGCTTAAGAAAGATATTTATTTTTTCATGATAGTGCCACTATCCCAACAATATCTACATAATAAATTATTTAGTGTGTAATATATAATATATTTTGTGACACCTGACACCGTAGCGGCAGGACGCTTCACTCCTTGAAAAAGGGCCCCCGTACAAACGTGAGTAAAACCGTATAGTTTCTAATAAACATGAATACCACTCACGAAAGTTTTTATTGGAACATAATAAATAATAACTTTTCTTTGGATGTTTCTCATGATGACAATATATACCTTTACGGCTATATTTTCTCCTGGTTCTCGGCTATTAATAAAATACTTCTTCTAATTGCAAATATTAGTTAAATAGTCATTATTAGCATTCGCATCCGTATTAGCGAATACTGGAGATAAGCATTCGCATTTGCATTGGCGAATGTCAAATATCCAATATTCATTACATCACTAGTGAGAGCAATTTCATGATGGCAACCTTTGAATCTTTGAATTTACTTATTCACCAGCTTAAAGTTGACTGATAGACAATACCCAAGGCTTTAAGTCCTCCTTCGTACCCAAAAATTTTGTATGCAAGAAATTTAAATAAATAAATAAACATTGATCAACTTCTAAAAGGCGAAACTCTTCATATGGCATTATTTATCTAACAAGAAAGATATAATTCTCGTAACGAGGTCTACCAACACAAAGCAAACCCAGGAACTAAGCAGCATTTAATCATATTAGTAGACTATGATAAAAAGTTGTATGTACGTCGGAGTCGCGCGAGGTCGCGGCTGGCGGCGCGGTGTCGCGCTCAAACGCGACGCGCTAATGAGTTCACCATCCTGCGCTCACCGCAAGTGCCGACTGAGGCACGTGCCACCACTGGATTTTTTGGCACTCACGTATGTGTCGTAGGGTTAACACTTTTATCAACTTAGAAGGTAAATAAATAATACGTTTTTTTTACCCGGTGACACATACATACAACAACATATCATTCGATGTAAGTCAAGACTGTTTTACATTCAAGCAAAATGCGAATTTAAAGCGGTTTATTCACAGTTTTGTTCTTTGTTAAAAATGATTGATCTTGAAAATAATGGTCAGACGCTCAAATTGTAGAATGAATTTAAATGTAACAAAAAATCACAAACTCGAGAATGAGGGAATGACATCCCTACTGTTGCAAGCTTCATAGGTTACGATTACCGCATAACATCAAGCGGGTAGTGTGTTTACCACCCAAATGGCAGAAACAATCTTCTTGCCAATAACATAGACATAAAACTATTGAAAGAAACATACAAAAATCGTTAAACTATGTTATTTAGTTGTCAACCCTGAATGCTAAAGTTTTGGTGTTTCATTTTCAATTTAATTCACAGCATCTCTGGCTTTGAGTTGGTCTAGAATTCGTTAATTTTAAGCGGTTAGTTCCGCCCACTAAGCATGGAATAAAAATAACTCCTACACGTTACAAAAATCACAAATTTGCTAATTAAATTTATCCTTATTGTCTTATACTTATCCTTAGTCTTTTCTTTTTACGACATTCTGTCACTTTGAAGGGACATTAAGCTAAGGCTAGGTATGACCTGAGTTATAATGTGAAATTAATATGCTTTTAATCCATCATCATAATATGTCTTCAGTTTCAGTCTTCTTCTAGACTTTCTGATGTTCATCTATATAAACGACAGACCCTCTGTATAAATCTGTATGAAATAAAAATGAATATAGGTACTTTTGGTGTTTGAATGATAACAAAAAATAGGAAAGTAATTACAGAGTTTGCGATACCCTCTCTGTGCGATTGTTATATGAACAAAAAATATCTATGTTATTGTTATATTTTTTTACTCAAGAATTTGCAAAAACCGTTCAGTCTGTTCACATCACTAGCAAATTAATTTGTTTTAATACCTTCCTGCGGTAGAGATAATGACTCAATATAATTATTGATGCGAGCGCATCGAACAAGCGGCGAGGTGAGAAACGTCATGTACCCGTGAAATTGTACAAATAAATAGCGGTAAAGATAATAAATTACAGGGAAATTGCTAATGATGAGCGGCGCGGGGGCCGCGGGCGGTGCATTAAGCCGGCGGCAAACATCAAAGGGCCCTTTGACCGAGCCGACACTCCCACACCCTCCCCGTCCCACGACTTTCACAAGAGCTACGAACCATATTTCAAATAATCTGCAGTAAATTCATTTTTTTTTAAGTTTATCTTTTAATTAAGCGAATGTAGGTCGTTCACATTTTCACTAAAACTTACTTACCTTATTTTTTATGAAGTAGTAAGTAAAGAACTACAAGATATTTTTTAATATTTTCGGCTCTAGAAACATTACGTTCATTTTAGTTCATTAAAAAAAATCTATAGCGTTTCATATCTTTTATAAATTTTGTCATAGTGTAGAATACATTGTGAATACTTAGGCGAAAGATTTAAAAACGGGCGATTTGAGACAGTTCCATTTGTAATCAAACCTGAAGTTGATCTACTGCTTATTACTTGCAGTGTGATAACAGCCCAAGAGACACTATGAGCTACGAATGTTGGAGTTCGAGCGTTATATGCTACCGTTATCAATTAATCAAACCACGTTCCGTCTTACTACCCGCTACTGTTTTTAGAACACTTCCGTCGCTCGTGTTTTACAATTGACGGTTACAAGTAAATTAAAAATTGATAGGCAAGTTAGTAGCATTGGTTTCACATCATGAAATAATATTATTATCTCTCTTCACAGATTGCTATTGAGGTATTAGTTTCTTTTTTGAAGATTTAGAAAAATCTAAGAGGCGTCGTTATTGTTATATACGGGGATTAGTTCTTGCTCAATCTTTACGAGATGCCCCGAGCGTACAAAGCGCCATATGGTCATCGGTATATGGTATTATCATCAAAAAGGGCCGATATGTCACGAAGGGCAATCTGTGTCTAGGGCCAAAGATAGACTTGCAAATTTGGTACGATGACACTGCCTTCAGTTCTCTTTATAAGTCACTATGAACACTAAAACATATTTTTTACAAGTTTTTATTAGCTTTACTTGAAAGTAACTAACTCATCATCATCTTCCTGTTCTTTTCCTATTTTTATTGGGGTCGGCGCAGGGTGTAACATTGCAAAGAATTTTGGCTGATTTCTTTTATGGCCTGACCCAAATCCTCGTAGGGAATGTAGTCGTTTTAAGACGAGAAAAAAGGAAGGTAAATTTGTATAAACTAGGGTAAGGCAAGTCTCGGACGGGGAACTCGACTGAGACTGCAATAGCTCGCAGAGCCCGGGGTCCCGTGCCCGAATTTCCTGTATTTCCTGTGACTGCTGAGGCCACTAGGACAGGAACACCAACTGGCTTGAGCTAACTTACTTACTATGTAAACAAATCTTAGAAGTAAATTTTAACCTACTTCTATGAAACTTTGTACTATGTGATTCAAATAAGAATAGGAATGACGTTGCGCCACATTGTGATGTTATAACTGTCAATTCGAACCAATTATATGCCGGTAGGATGAGCAAAACAGATATTTTTGAAATAATCAATTTATTTACAAAAAAACATGAAAAAACAACAAAACCATACTTTCCAAGTGACCTGAAGTGACCTGAAGATGAAGCCAGGATCAGTAACCACCTGGTTACTGAAACTCATTTTTACTTTTTAATTCGCTTTGCCATTAATCGGTGTTTTTAGTTTTACTTAACTATAGTTATTAAGTTAATTAATATAGTTAATTCCTACAATATTCCTAGTCCAGTTTAAGGTGTTGGCTTGCGGAGAATGCAATGAAAGGCAAGTTGAAAAAATCTTCTTATTAATGAAAAATTTGGCTTTCCCACGTTGTCTTATAAAAAAAAGTTATCGCCAACTCGAAACAATCATGTTCAAACTGGTTCATACTGCTCATAGGTTAAAACGGTTCCGTATTTACCTGTATGATAGACTATAATAATTCAGCTAATAAAGATATGCGAGCGTGACCGTGCGCTGTTATGAAGATTACAGACGCTAACTTTGATTAAAAGCCATTTACTCTCGTAATAAAACGTTCGAATCGACATCAAAGCTGATTGTACAATTTTAATTATATTCTTATACACCAAGAACATTAAGAGTACACCTCCATTTCACGGCTCGTAGCTCTTTGTGCGGCAATGGGCGCGGCTCGCATCAATGCCAACTTGTGGACTTCAAACTTCAGAACGTGTGAAGTGTCGATTTATCTTCCTTACCACGAGTTTTGTGACATTTCTCAAGCACTCGTTAATTGATATGATACAGATAAAGATATTCAATCAAAGGTTACTCCTCGTTTCTCGTTACCAAATAAAGTAAGGGTATATTATAAAACCGGACAAGTGCGAGTCTGACTCGCACATCGAGGGTTCCGTAAGAAAACAAACGTGTATGTAGATAGTAAATCCATCTCGGTAATCAATTCTCGAAGATTTTTGCGCGTCTTTTTCGAAAGACTAACTTTGCAGTTCTAAAAATACTCTTTCATACATCGATTTACGACAAAGTCAACTCTCCAACCGCAAAATATAAGTTTATAATTATAAAAATTACTTTTTTATGTGATGTAAAAATAAATTAACGAAATTAACTTTCGGATTTTTTCCTTCACTTGTACTTGCAGATCTTGCTTCTTACCAAATTTCATGATTCTAGGTCAATGGGAAAACCCTATAGGTGTTGATTTACCTACGAATTGAAATTTGTTAAAATCTAAGGATTAATGACCGTATCTTTTGATTGTTGACTTAGAAGCTTAATTTTTTTACAGCTTCAAGTTACCGCTGACATAAGTATTCGATGTTTATTTCAATTTGATGACTTTTTCCATTTGAGGAACGGATCCCTAAAAATTACTTTGATTTATCGTGTGTATGGCCGACGTTTATTATATCAAAGGGTACTATTATTTAACATTCCTTAATACCGAGGTGTACTTATGCTACTTACAAACTGGATAGGAAAACAAAATCAAATTCATTCCTTAGGCTACTAAACTAAACTATTTAATGTAAATAAAGTCCATTTCTCAACAAATTTTACTTGATGACATCAAGTAAAATTTATTAAGAAATGGATATTTTCATTATGAAAAGTCTGTCTGTCTGTCGACCAAACGTTTAAACATAAACACTAAGCACAAAAGGGAGATCTCCTTTGTGAAAAGCACCTTAAGCGGTTCCTTCGCGAACGGCTAACAAATAAATATTTTCGTCTAATCAAGTATTATTTTATTTTACCAAAATGTCATATCCAGACTATTATCATTTTTGCCAGATATTCATAATCAGTTTTGATCTGGCACCCTTAAATGATAAACGTGAAGATAGTACTCATTACGTCTTTTTATTGTTCTATTTATGTTTAACTTCGCCCTATTTAAAATACGCCCCTAATTAACAAATATGTTTCCGTTTGAGAACCACAAAATCTGGGACTAAAGTAACAAGCCAAACCTGTCTAGGTGAGATGTCGTAACTACGTTGCCACGGTCACCGGCACTCCAGGGTATCGTTACACGGTGTCAGGGCCCATACACGGTAACATGAGAGTGCGATAACGAGCCACTCCACGCCTGCGGCCCTCCGCTAAGCGCACTGATTCCAGTTGCACTTGGGCTGTGCCTCACCTTACTTTTCAAACGCTTGTGACAAAGCCAGATAATGAATCTGATATCTTTTTAAGAACTTGTATGTTGTATTGTGGTTAATCTTGCATTCGTCTGGGTTATTTACAAAAAAAAAACATCTAAGTATATATGTGAACACGTATTCTAGAAAAACACATGTAATAATGTCCCAGAATATGTATAAGACTAGTGTAATTATCAACTAGTGACAACTGATTAAATTTAAACGATTTTTTTTTTAGTAAAAAAGCTTTCACGAAGAGTGAGTGAGGACTAAATCACTACATATTATAAAACAAAGTCGCGTTAAACAAGTTCGCGATAAACTCAAACACTAATGAACGGATTTTCATGCGGTTTTTACCAATAGATGAGCGATTCATGAGGAAGGTTTAGGTAAATAATTTATAAAGGTTTTGTGTAAATTGGTTGAAATATGATGATGATTGTTAAAGATGTCTCTGCTACCCGTGCGAAGTTTGTAATTGCAGTTGTTTTGATATTGGTCAAGTTATGGCAATAATATTGTGTGTTAGCTTTATATTACTTTAGATCAGTTTATACTAGCCCCAAAGTTTTCTTGACTATTGGTTTGTTTTTTCTTTCATACCATAGATATTAAAGTAAAATGTAATAACAACTTCATACTTATTTTCATCCAAATGATTACTTAATTTTCATGGTAATAAATTCTGGGGTTTCAACGAAAAGCTTGATTTAATGTTGATACGTGTACATCACGTTATCTGCCCAGACCGCAGATACAAATATGACAGCGGCTAGCTATAGCAAGTTTTAATTCGTTGATTGCTACAGCCACTTAAAACCTCGGATCTAAACCCGATCCATTAATTCAATTAGATTAACAAAGGAATGTTCAAAGGACTAAACTTTTCGACTTTGATAGTCCAATGCAGCTAATTGGGAAATGTTATTCGTCAAAGCCGATTTGGTTAATGAGCCGTTGTGTATCTGAGCGCCGTCAGTCTCACTGACAATCTAGGATCCACTGTCAAATTGAAACCATTTCCTAAATAGCGTCAACCCAGCCTGACGCTATTTTAGTTCAGTATAAAGCATACAGGGGACGGGCTCAAGATAGAGCTTAAATATTGAAAGCTTTCCACTGCGCATTGTAATAATATTACATGGTTGTCTAAGTTGGCTTCTCTGCGCTTTGACCTGATATGATACTGATTACGCAAATTAAATAAGATGTTTAATATCGCGTGTATAAATTAATATCTTTCTAGCTAATCTCCGCGCCTTCAGCTGCCTTTTTGAATTAATAAATCTCGCTAGGCTTGCCAACGATTTAGACGTTTCTATTTCATAGTTATGTTTTTAAAACCTATGAATCAACCTTTAGTAGTAGATTCTTAGATAAGCGTGTTCAATAGATCAATCTAATCAGTTTTATAATGTTATAGTATAGAAAGAAATTTAGATGCGACTTTTGATGAAAGTTGGTTTACGTTCGATTTGAACAGACTAAAATTACAGTTTCTCCAATGTCAGACCTAATAATCAAGTAAAGCGGTTGCTGAATGTCCAGACCACAATTTCTGTTAACACCGTGCCATCAGAAGAAAAGCAACTTACTTCCCATCTCGAAATAAAGTATAACATAATTATTCATTTATAAATTCTACACATTTACTATAAAATGTGGTTTTGTTAAAAAAAGGTATAAAATAGTAAGATGGTAAAGATATGATTCATAATCATTACAGGCAGGTAGTTGAGCTACGGACCATTTACTCACACCGTTCCTTACATACCTGTTAAATGTTTACTACAGACATTACTAAAATTATTATGTCAGTAATAGTAATTTGAGATAATATGACAGTAGTGTGTGATTACGATATTTTAACCAAGTATTTTAGTACAGAATTAATCGTTTAAGTATTATAGTCATAATTTAATAACACTCAGCGGACAGGTACATTTAAATGCATATCGGTAAAAGCCCTAAATATTTAGTACTAATATTTATAAACCAACTTGAATTAACGTATTTTTCTTCTATAAGTATAGTGGCCACGTATCCAGCACTCCAACGTTTCATTAGTGGAGACAAGGCAAGTATTTTTAATTCGAAGCAATAGACAACAAAGATACGTAGGCACGCAAGAGCTCCTTATTGGGCCACAGATACAAACGTCCTCAAGCTCCTAATGACGTGTAATTGGCGTGTTCTGTTGCACAAAACCAAGACGTGCAGTGTTTAGGACACTCAAGCCGAGGGCTATTGGCCACTGGACGCCCCTTGTGCAATTACTTCGCATTGCACAGATTTTACAGATATCGTTTAACTTCGGGCTTTCTCTAGTTAATTGTTGTCTGTAAATTACATACATACGTACGTACATAAACATACATTCCTGATTATTATATTTCATTTTGCTCAAACAGTGCATTAATTGGTAACTTTAATAACTTTGACCCTTCTTTTTTAAAGCACTTATAATAACATGGTTCAAACATTGCTTCTATTCTTTCAACCGCTTTAATTGAGCTAGTTTGGCTAGTGTACTGGGTAGGGGTTGAACCCACGCAACCAGTCATAAGTCCAACGCCTTCCCCTTAGTGCCTTTAATAACTTAATAAGTAATCACATTCTACTGTCTAGAAGTAAATCCATAGTCGTTGGTTGTTTTGAGTTTATTCTCAATCTTTCAACAATGTTCAGATATCAGTTCCCAGTCAGAGGATCACAGGGTCACAGGCTGACGGGCTGTTTGTCACGTACAAATAATTATATCATCGAATGCGAAAGTTTAAAAGGTTGTGTTATGTAGAGTATGTCTAAACAAACCCGTATGGTTGGACTCTAAGATGGTTACATATGCACAACAAACGATGCCTTCAGTGGACGTCTCGGTCCAATATCAACAGTAAACAAGCGAAGCAGAGGGCTGTCTGTCGACGCAACGGCGTACGCCTCAAGTGACACTAGATATCGGCAGCTCAAAGGCGAGTGTTTGCCCCTTTGTCTTACCAGGCAATTAGTGCAGTCCGTTCATTTAATTCTATCGGTCGATTAGCAACGGAGCTAGGTGGCCATTAATTGTTCGCCGCCAATTTGCGTACAGTCCCTGGTTGGGCGCCAGTCACGGCTACGCACAAAGTGGACTAGATAGCGTGGCTATTCGATTTGATATTACGTGCGCATAGCGAGATGAATATTACCTATTTGGGACATGTCTAGAGCAGCATGCCATTCGTGATTAATATCAACCTGGTAATGTGTTCCATCTGTTAGAGCTAACTGCAGTTGTGTTATGTTTTGAGATGGTAAATCTAAATAAGATAATAAATAAACATAAGTATGGTTTCCTTAGACGTGTTATACTATTAACAATTTAGATAAAAAAAAAACAATCTACTAGTAGCCTACGTGATACGTTATTGTGAGCGATCTGCAAACTTGTTAAAGAAAATTTTTTTTGCCAAGAATATAGTACATTAGTTTATAACATCAAATAGTAACCCGAGATATTCGTCTATAATAGGTTTACGAATTTTGACCTAGAACTATTAGGTTTTACAATTAAAAAATAATTAGTGGTGAATAGTTGTTTATGGTTAGAACAGAACAAAACTCTTTTCTAGTGAAGAAGAAATAAGTGAATTCAAGTCCATGATATACTACACACTACTGCATACTCTACTGTACAAGCTAGAATACAACACATTAGGTTTAACTACGATTTTCAGTAGAACAGAGATATTGCCCAAATCGAAAGAAACCTCTATTATGGTTATTCTATTACGCAAGTAGAGTGACCTTACTTTTTAAATAAAAGAGCATGTACTCAAGATTCACATCCTCGATATTTATCTTAGCTATGAAAAAAGTTGGAAACTTATTGGGACAAGTTGGGTGCCCGCATGCAGACTTCTGCGAACTTTTCTCTTACAAGATGGGACGAAATCATTGGATTGGGGACGGATTGCTTAAACTTACTCTTGTCAAAGTTTTGGATACTGTGTTTTTCTTCATCATTCGATCCAAATTTTCAAGATTTTCTACAAATCTGCGTTCGTGTTGTACATGTTTATTTTCGACAGTGCTTTGATCTTGGATATTGACGATCTGACATTTTTTAATTAAAGAAGCGATGGCAAAGGCGTAACTAAGGCATAATCCAATTATGTTATTATACGCAGCGTGTAAAACAACAATTCGGGTTCTGTGACACAGAAACCCTTCATAACAAATTAGTCGCAACGTATGTGTGCAAAACCAAATACTATTGTAAAAGTCGTCTACGGAGAGTGGTTTCATTTTTATCAAACATTTCATAAAAAAGGGGCAGCAAAACCTATAAAAACCCTCGTTGAGAGCTTCAGACAATCAAAGAAGACTTTTTTAAATACTTCCTACTCACTTTGAGTCCACCACTCTTCATTGATAAGTCTGTAAAGGACAAATAAGTGTCTTCTGCGACAAAGCTATGAATCGTCCCCCTTAGCGATCTCACTCGATTCATCCAATTACTGAAAAGTCGCAACGACCAATTTCTCTGGTAATATACAGTGGTAGTTTTTTAGATATAAGCTTTTATTCTTATAAAATCTCTAATATCTTTTTAAATATTATGGACTAACAAAGAGCTTAATGATTAATCGTTTTTTTTTAATTGTTTTTGTAATTTAACGCGGAGATTTTTGACTACGATATTGAGCAGTATGCTCCCAGTGAGGAGTATGTAAACAACACATTGAGATATATTTTCAAATTAAATTCCAAAGAAGACAAGCCACAACTCAAATTAATTTGAACAGAAAAATGTCAAAGAAAACATGATAATGTAATATAAACCTACCTGAACATAAGTATGTCGTAAATTAAAAAACAAACTATTTTAATATATAGATAATTTTAGTACACTTAAACTGAGGGAAGATACTGGGAAGGAAGATAATGGACCATATTATAACATATTTTCGTGGACTAGAGCATCAAAGCGACGCCGGTCGGTTGCGACGTTTTTCCGCGCGGCGCCAGTATTAGCGCACTGTCGCATCTTCAGAGGGCGGCGAGATCAAAGGATAGGTACACAGTAACCGCTCCCATTGATGTCGCACACAAAGGGAATTGATTGTTGCAAACCTGCTTTTTTAAAAAGTGGAGCATATTGATGACACGTGATGTTTTTTGTTGTTGCTCTTGTTTAGGATGTATGAAATGGCATATTTGACAACTTTGTAAATGTTTTCATTTTGTTTTGTGTGATTTATGACTAACATTGTAATTAATGATTTCTCTTCAATGATATAATGCTGCTGATAGATGTAATAATTCGTGTTTATTATCACAGACACATGACCTGACCTAATTTCCTAATGAACCATCACACATGCGATTCATTCATGTGATGTGATTAAGATTTTACATGAGTACTTACACATATAAATGTGGGCACTGATTATGAAATATATAATTTATAGATTGTTGATTCATTTGAGAAGTACAGAACCAAAAGCAGATAGCTTGGTACGCACATAATTTTTTTTTCATTAATTAAGAATATCCTGAAGTAAACTTTGCTATTCGTAGTCACTCGAATGATAATGTAGTAATTTTAAAAATAATTCATTTCGGTTTAGACTTGGTTTAATTTTTTTTATTTGTAATTTTATTTTAGCGGTGATTTTATTAGAGAATCTAAGACCCAAAAATAATAAACTTTAAATCTTTTTTTAGAGATATTTTGTTAATCAGTGATACATTTTTAATTTGAAAAATATATCGCAAACATTTCTTATATAAGAAATTAAATATTTTCATGTTTGATTACAGTACCAATATGAACTCGAAGGGAGACTTATTTTTAAGAGATTAGTACTTTTAAAACTTATTGCATATTTAAAATTTAAATTAAGGATGGTAATATTCAATTAAAGAAGATCATCTTTTGAGAATTAATTAGTAATGTATGTAAATTATAATTTTGACGAACTTTTGAACGAACATTATGAATAGCTGTGAGTTTACTAGCTTATAATGAGCTATGGCTATCTAAAATAGAAGTTGTGATGAAATTTATACTGAAAACTAGTTACAATGGTTACAGATAAAGTTAAAATGTCCAGTCTAATGTTAATCAATTACTTAAATACAGAAACTTTTTAGTACTAAATATAAACTTACATGATAGTTTGATTATGTCTAAAAAAGTTGAGTGTACTATTATTACCTGTCAGTATTTTAAGATTTACACTTGTATTTTTGTTACTAGTAAGGCCTAATGTTGAAATAATAATTATTTTATAAAGTTACTAATAAAAACTCTCAAACAAAAACTTAATAAAAAAGTTTTGGTTAACAACTTAAAAAATAGTACATATTTCTAATCTTGTCTATTCATAGAAATAGAGGACCTCTTTAATCAAGAGTTCCTTTACACATGTAAAAATTATGAGGTCAGTAGGTAAGTAGGTGGCTAGGTATTTCTCAAGTTTGTAAACAAAAACTTTTTTTAAGCACTACTTGGGTCTGAAACAGCCATATGCGTATTGTAATTGTCTCCCAGTTACGTTAATAAGTATTGCACAAACGTCTTGAATACAACCAAGACAAGATCATAACCTTACAGTGAATTATTTATAACTATTACCTACCTGTGTGTACTTGATATTGTTGCCGATACGATATATTGGATTAATTGAAAAGGACTGGAGCCTAAAACCTTATATGAGAATAAAAATATAATTGTGAAGTCAAAATGTTGGATAAGCATCAGTTTCTTACCTCGTTGACACCTGAACTCCAAAGTGATCCGAGAGTTCGTTATAACTTCACACACAAAACTTTTAACTTTTGACGAACAGTATTTACACTATGCGATATGTAGACACTTCGCCTATGTTTATTTTAAGTCCTTCAACTTACAAACGAGCAACAAACAATATTTTCACGTAGAAAACAAAAATTTATTCACACGCTTGACATCGCTTTCGCCATGGTGTTGATGCACATTGGCGCTATCTAGCGGTTTATTGTTCAACTAATAGGTAGTCACGTTCCGTTTTACGCATACATGAAACCAAAAAAAACTCACATGTACTACGTCTACATGCCATAGACTATACAATAATTAAAGATGTTTCAAAGCGTTTTATTGTTTTCTTTTTCTATAACTTAATACTATAGTTAACTAGGTACTGTTCACCGTTGTAATGGATAGCAAGTATAGTGTATGTATCTACAGTAATGGAAATTCAAAGATCAGCAAATGCAACAGCGATGAGTTCAGCTTATAACCTTAGTATACTAAGTCTACGTTTATGGTTTAGCTTTACCGTATTTATTAGAGACGAAGTACCCTATAGGTTTTGGGGCGAAAACCAATATGGTACTTCCCATTTACCTGGAATCATGAAGTTTGGTATGAAGCAAGGTCTGACAGCACAAGTGAAGGAAAAATCCGAAAGTTGTTAATTTATTGTTATATCACATAAACAAAAAGTTTTTGTGATTAGAAACTTATATTTTGCGATTGGATTGTTCACTTTGTCGTACACCGCAATCGCAAAGTTAAGTTTTTCTTTCGAAAAGGACGGGTAAGTCTTTGAGAATTGATTCGCGAGATGGACGTATACAAGTTTGTTTGCTCACGGAACCCTCGGTGCGCGAGTCAGACTCGCACTTGTCCGACATTAGACACTCACTCTGATTCATTGAGGTAATAAATATCATGTATTGTTATGTCAATGCTCTGATTAGTCTGATTGACGTCAATCGTACCAAAGATTTTGCAGAGAATACCTAGACGTGTTCACTCAAGATTGTTTGATTATTCTTAGTATTTTAAATTTAGGGATTACTCATAAAAGAAGCCTGTATTGCAATTTTTGTTGTAATTATGAACAAAAAACTTGAAGAAGAAACGGATCACTATAGCCATATTTTAGCTATTATATTATTTTTCAGCTCTCTCCGGTAGTATGATCGAATGCTATTTATTTTCTTTTTAACATATTCTAAGTATTTGATTTGTGAACTTCTTTAAATCAAATTAAGAACCTTAGATTATATATAGGTCCAGATGCCCAATCCGTGCCTCAAAACTGAAGCCAAAAAATACAAGCGTCTAATATAAATATAAGCGTCTCACTCGTCACACGCGAGCGAACGTTCGCCGCTGAAGTACGTCTCGAGTCGCTACTTATAATATTTAAAAATGCCTGCTTGTGCTGTCACATTCTGTAAAAATTATACAAAAAAAAATCTTAAGTGTCCGAACATCACATTTCATATGTAAGTATTCTATTTCCTAATGTATTTATAAACAATATAACAAAATTTCAAATTAATAAAATTACGACGCCATTACTAGAGATGTTGCCAGGACGTGAATTTCATTTACCCATAACGCATTCTAGCAGTATATATATTTTTCTTTGCCAAACTTGTTATTTATAGAAAGACGAGAAATATGCTTAACGTTAATGTTCGCGAAACTGGAATCCTTCAAATATTCTTAATTTCTAAACTCTAGCACCCGGAGTTCAATGTGTCCGTCAAACGATACTTTAGCTGTGGGATTGTACTCGTATTATAACTTATTATTACTACTCCCAACGAACACAGCTATAGAGCACTTAGGACTTGTAAAATTTTGCTAGTTTCTTGATACTTTATAAAAAAAAAAAATATATATATATATATATATATATATATATATATATATATATATATATATATATATATATATATATCCAAATCCTACAAAACAAGGCAAAACATTTACTGTATTTTGACGTGACAACGTCTTATAAATTGGTTTGCCGGTTGACACTTCAAGAAACTGCGTTACACTCCGCTCACGTTATGCGCTCACAATGAGAGCGAGTGAGAGGCACGCGTCCCTTCCACTCGGGCATGGTTATTATTTTACCACTCAAAGTCGTTGTCACGTAAAACTTTCGCCCGTATACCGACTTTACAGGCAACCAATTTTTTATCAAAATACCTTTTGTTACTCTGTTCCTGTGAATAAAGTTGCATTTAATTTTATTACTCAAAAGAGCTTTTATGTTACATTTACCATAAAAAAAAATTACTCTTATTCTCATATTTTTTTCATACGGCCTTATATGAAAATCGATTCTTAAGGAGGAAACTCTAAAAAAAATGTCTTGAAAACAAACCAAAAAATATTGTGATAAATAAATAGTTCCTACTAAGTAGTTTTATTTTACATTTGTCTTTTTAACTAAACGAATTAAATGAAAAAAACGAAAAAATGAAATAAACGAATATTTGTAACTGATTTAAATACATTCAAAATGTATTTATTTAATATTACTTACATCAAAAAAAAATATGTTTAATAAAAAAGTCCCTGAATTTTGGGGTAACCTCTATGCACTGGTAGTAAAACCGTCCATGCACACAAGCATAAACATTGTACGTAGACACTCGCGTTGGGCGGGGTTCACTCACACAGCACCAAAAAGTGGCTTCAAAGTAAACGGTGACTTTTGTACTAGTCACGGTATCTGGACCTATATTTAATCTAAGTTAAGAACATTTAATATCTACTTAAGTCGAATACCATACTTATTATAACTTAAAAACAAAGACTATTACGGTCACGGAGTTTGATTGTTTATTACGCTTTCACGCCCTAACTACTTACCGATTCAACCGATCGTCATACTTAATTTTGTATAAACGTTGTCAGGGGTACTGAAAGAGAGAGAGGGGCTACCCAAAAAATAGTAGTCCCCCAAAAACTGTGTCATGATTAATGGTTGCGTGATGACTTTCTAAATTTTGGGCAATCAATATTATGCAACCATCAATCACTGCATTAGACGATAGGTGGGGTTATTCGTCAATCACAGTCTTGGTTGTGGTAAAGCTGACAGCAAAACCTGCCGTGTACTGGAGGCCTAAAGACGGCGCGCACGGGAGTAGCGCGTACAAGTCATCAAGCCAATATTGGCAGGTCGTAGTCATACAATTTGTACGATTTTTGGCATTTATTTATTTAAGTTAGGAAAACCAACAGTTACAAAAATAAGTGTGCAGTTTCATATAGGTACAACATTAAACCAATTACAGGTTTTAACTAATTGCAGCATTATAAATTAACACCTAGGTTTTGGAACGCTAACTAACACGAAAATATACCTATACCACAGATAACATAATACTATACCCTATACTAAGGCCATAAGCAATACAGAAGATAGGAAAAGAAAAATACAAGTCTACCTGTTTGACAAAAAACCGAGATTCATTATTCTCCTGACAGTGTTGCCATTCACTGTGTATAGATCGAACAAAAGTGCCTTGCACAATTCATTACTACTTTCAAAACAAAACAATTTTTTTAGTAATCAGAAATATGATGAAATTTTGTGTACAATATATTTTGAAATAAAACTATTTTTAACGGGTTCGTTGTTTCCGTTGTGTTTCAGCAGCCATGTTCACGGGTAGACTAAGATGGTGGTCGTCTCATGTATCGAAGTGCAAAGTTATCTCAGTCTCACTTCGATACATGAGACGACCACCATCTACCCGTGACCATGGCTGCTGAAAAGCAACTGAAACGTCGGGATCAGTGTAAATAGTAAAATAACACCAAATAAATCGCGATAGAATCCGTTAAAAATAGTTTTATTTCAATGTGTAACATTCGCGTAAACTTTCGACAATATCATACAATATATTTATTAAGTTTTAAGCCTCGTGTCTACTAAGCAACATTTAACGCGAGACGTGTTGCTCACGGGAACGCGCAACTTTGTTTAGCAACGTTGTCTGTCCACGCATGACCAGTCGTCAACAACGTCGTCGGCAACACAAACATTCACAGTTTTGGTACAGTTCGATTAATTTGAGCACATTTTCGTTATACCACACTACGAACAATCTTAGGCGTTCCACTTGACATCATTTGATGCTCAACTGCACGTTGCACGGAAACAAACAAGCCGCGCGCCATGTTGCGCCTACGTTACCGATAGGCTTTACGATGGATGATTTACGGTTTCGTGACCGACCACTGTGATCAGATTCTATAGGAAGATACACTGTACCGACCTGAGATTATAATCAAAGATTTAGCTTGATGAAAGCAAAATGTAGACCATCTCCATGCATCACTTACATAAAGCCTCGTAGTTTCTTCAATTCGCAAGTCACAAATGGATTACATATGCAGTCTTTTGATTATGGAAACATTTTAAAGAGCACATATTTTCGAATAGGCGTTCTGGCGTAGCCTCAACGCGGGGCAGACGATACGACATATCGACGACGTTCATGGACCAGGTACAACAAGTAAACACAGTTGGGAGTCAAACGAAGTAATTTCAAGCAACCTCAAAGTCAATATCAAACAATATCAAAGCTCACTTCGAAGCACATTACGCATTGTTTCATTAGTGGGAGGTTCGAACTTTTTTTTTATAAAGACCGCCACCCCCGCCACCGATTTCCGTATTGTCATTCGCGCCTTGCCAGTGCTAGTCTATCCGGAGAAGCTCTGGCGGTACTGGCAGTTTATAGTTACTATCCCAGTCAAATGAACCAGCCAAATCGATCAGAAACCTACTGTGCCCCATCTCTTATAAACTTGTTGTCATGGTTGTATGTTAGGTAAAACAAAAAATATTATAAAATGCTTTTATTTTTATCCAGACAAGTATACAAACATAGATTTAATTACATCAATTTATGATATTGCCAAAACATCACAATAAAATAATTTATGTCGACACCTTTATTCGTACGAGACATACGGACCTAGACTACTCTGCAGAATTAAATCATTCCGCAATAAGGTATATGTTGCGTCATCAACAAACTCTGTTGAACGTATTCATTAGAATACAAAACGTATTATTGAAAATGTATTTTTAAACAAAACAACACATTCCTGATAACTGATGTTTCCTACACTAAGATACAAAACAACAAACAAATAATTAAAACTAAAATAAAACAAGTCGGCGTCGCTGCGCTTTAAACTAAAACTACAAAAATGACTAAACCAGCAATGACTGTTCTTATAATGCTACAATAATAAATAATGTATTCAATCGTAAAGCAAATCTGGTCTATGAGGTACATTCTTACACAAGGAACCTTATATTTGAAAGTAGCTAACAAAATCCTATTACCAAATGTTTGCGTAACAAGTAACAAATTGTTTAATAACAATCTGTATCAAAAAAGTTAAATAATGGATGAAACTACACATAAAGTAATATTTTCGCGACTTGTATTAGATGTAAATTGTATAATTTAATCAATAATACTATATAAAAGTCTTGCTTGGCTGTTCAGACCACCATATAAATATGATGGTAGGATCTTGAATTAAAAGACATCGTACCTTGTGTACTATAAGTTGTAAGCATAAACATGCATAATAATAAATTAAAGATAACATGTTTGTTATAATCATTTCCAAACTAAATCAAGTAAAATACAAACCAACAACAATTATCCACAACACAACACATACACACAACACGCGTAAACTGCTGACAACAAACCGTAGTGTTGCAAGCAAAACCGTTTTTTTTTCGCTCTCTATTATACCTTGATGATACAGAGTGCAAATTAAAAAAAATAAGCATAGATATAATGAAATTGGGTATAATTAAAAATTTATTTGGCCTATACTTCTATTACTTAGGCTTAATAGTTATATATTATTTTTCCTTTTCTAAGTAACTAGATGACATAATACGTAATTATTGTTTAATTGTGAAGCAATAGTTAGATATACTTAAGAATATGAAAAAGAAATATTGTAATTACTCTAAATAATAATTGCATTAAGCTGAAATAATAAAATTACACGTGCTCGCGTATAGAGAGGAACTAAGAACTATTGAGTCGATGTAAATAGTTAAGTTATATATTTTTTACTTCCGCAGTCTGACTGAAGAAATCTGTATGCGACCGGCTTCATACGTGCCTTACTCGCTGTTCAATATGGTATGTTTTAAAATTTGAGTGCATACATACATACATTTTACGCTCTGCAAAGTTTTTTCGTCTAAAAAAGGAAAGACTTGACTTTCAACACTTTGTTCTCAGTATTTTACGTACGTTACGTAAAGTTAACATAATGTTGCCTTTTCCGTTAATAAGGTGGCAAGAGCAAGATAAAATCGATCATCGATCGTAGGATAGTGTAGTCCTTAGTTTTTGTGATTTTATTCACCTAACATTCAAACATTATAACATATATATAGTATGTTATATAAATATAATATTTCAACAGTAATCGACATACAGTTAAATATAACATTCGTTTTTTCATGTGCGTTTATACTAGATGCATATAATATATTTGTAATTGACAATGTATATATAAGTCTATTTAGCATAGTGGGTTGTGTTTGCGGAAACACAAGAAACATAGTTTCATTAAGAGTGTAATCTAAAGGTGATTATTTGGTTAATTGATATTAAAGTATACATTTTCTCAGTACTATACATATTACTGAATTGCATGTATTTTCATGAATTTATTTGACACATACATACATAATATACAGGGTGTATATATAGTAATAATAAATAATAATAACTTCACACATCTCACACACGGCCGTCTGATCCCAAACTAGGCAGAGCCTGTACTATGGTAACCAGACAATATCAATAGAACATTTAATTATATCACTGAAAAGGCATGACCCTAGCATGCAGTTACAAAAAGAATTTCCGAAAAATCTCTAGCATGGAATTACAAAGTCAATTTTTGAAAAAAATATCAGTTTACAAGTTATGACTATTTGAATTTTCAGGTATTATAACCTCGAAAACTTTTAAAGTTAGTTTTTGTGGATTTTCTCAATAGCCGAGTTAATGGTTCCAAAATAAAAAAATTATGTACTATTTAAAATCTTTAACTTTACACATTCCACTTGCTTTTATGAGAAACGGAGGTGAAAATACCTGAAAAAACAAACGGTCAAACTCTTAAACAGATATGTTTTTTTTTTCATTATTTTGGTAACTGCATGTTAGAGTCGCCCTTTCAGTGATTTAAGTAAGTGTTCCATTGTCCTATACACACATTATTATGTGTTTGTAGTATTACGTTTTAGTTTAATGTATAGTATGTATGCAATTGCTGAATGCAACAAACCATAAAAATACGTGTGTTAATTATTCGGTAGAAAAAAATAGTCAATACTTGTATTCAAATTTAACAAAATAATCAAGCACAGCGTCTAAAAACGCAAAGTTGTCAGCTTTCGCCCTAATTACACTCTTATTAAATATTGCGACTAGTGATAGGATTACAAAACCAAATTGGTTAAAGATGGATTCGATGATTTAAAATCGGAACATAAAGAGAGAGACCGGTTTAGACAGGGTTTACAGCGTCGCGTCATCTACACCTCTTTTTGCTTAATTGCCTTGTAATTTTACTCGCGTCGTGCTATCGCATAAGAAAAGATAAATTTATAAAGTAAATCTTATTATAAGTCAGTTTAAATATAGGTATGTGAGCAGAAAATTTCTTAAGAAAAGCAACTTTCTATTTAAATCTTTTTAAATCTAACATGTGATGTGATGAAACAATGTCTAAAAACTACAGAACTATAAGAAATACAAGATTCATAGAATATTTACTAAGGCAACTTACTAAAGCTGTCTGTGTTTACATCTATTACAATATATTTCTACTAGAACGGTCAGCCTCTTCAATCTTTGCGACCGACCTTCAAAGCTAACTTTATTTCGTAACATATAAGGTACAAATTTGTTGTACTTCGAAGATAGGTCATCGTTTACTCAGTACATTGTACAAACCTATATGATTAAATCAATTTGGGTTGTCCAATATTGTACACAATACTCTAATGTATTCCTAAGCATACTTCAATAATCTTTATAATCATCTACATATTACACTGGCCAAAATTTGACACAACGACTTCAAAGAACTTTTAGAGTCTTTTTCAAAGAGGTAT
The DNA here is from genome assembly GCA_963859945.1 of Euplagia quadripunctaria. NCBI lineage: Eukaryota > Metazoa > Arthropoda > Insecta > Lepidoptera > Erebidae > Euplagia > Euplagia quadripunctaria. Next base: position 20,499,853 of record OY982568.1, on the reverse strand, counting down.
ACAATGATAGTAATATGTAACTTTTTGAACAAAGCGCGTCATCGTAGAAAAGCGACGAATTTGATTTTTAGTAATTTTACAAGAGAGCATTTTAAAGCTTTCAAATGATGTACTTCGTAATATATAAAAAAACGGCTGTTTCTGTTAATGAAATCTGAAAATGTTACCGTGTGTGTGAGCTTTGAAAAATGTTTTGTTTTATGATAAAGTATAATGTTTTCAGTAGGCTTATGTCAAAAACACTAATCGTAAACAAATCGAATCCGCCGTTGTTCTACGACTGCGACGAAAGACTCAATTAAACATGTAAATTTGTTCACTGTTTTTATTATATTAAAGATCTCACTGTGAAAACTTTGGAAGTGCTTTTACAAGCGATAACATTTATAAATTGAACTGACAAGTCTATTATTAATTATTTAGACCGGAAACCAGATACGATACGGAAAAATAGTTTTCTGAAACGACCTAAGGACTTAAGTAACAAAAGATAAATAAGTTACGTGAAAATAGCATTTAGTGGTGAACAATGCTATAATTGGTATGTATATTCAAATGTCCAGAAATACGCAGCTGAACAAGGCCCGGTGTTAGTGAGCCGCTTTAAGAATACACCTAACTTATCCACCTCTATCTACTTATAATGTGTTTGCTAAAAAATCTTCAGATGGAAGTAGTCATGATTTGGTCTGTGATGCCTGTAGCACCATACTCTGCATATATAGGATATTACTCGGTTACTTACTTGGTTTTCGACAGCAATGACAATATTCTTTTGATATCTTTTATTGTTTAAATTATTTGATCATTCCCCTGGTCGTACATACATCTTTAGACTAATCTAAGAGCATACCTTTTTTAATTAAATATACTCTGAAGCACGCTTGCCTAGATGGTCCGTATTTGATCGCCACTGATGCCGGATATTAATAAATAATGTAATTTCCTACGATTGAAACAAATAATACATGTTTTATCACCCATGATATCTTCAATCTAAAGATTTCAGATTTAAAATATTAGAATACGAGGTTTCTAGTAACATCGATTGTAGTCGTCAAGCAACACGAGACTTCGTAGAACGATTCTGCTTATTGGCAACATAACTTAAGGGATGAATTGTTATGTTATAAAATACCTATACAATACATTTTTATGTAAGTAATTTGTACTAACTAAATTATAAGAATGCGTTAATTTTGGTACAATAAAAAATACCTGTTGGTTTTTGTTCATAAGTTTTCACAGAGAAATCTTAACATATTTCTTTATCACATCATCGCTGGCAATACTCTCGTGCTTACGCGCTCATTTTGTTCAGTCCTTTTATAAAGTTCGTCATATCATATTCCTCCTCGTACTGCTTGTCATCCCACAAGTCCGGTAAAGTTTCCAAGACGGCCTTGACGCCGGAAGTGCTGGCCTGCTGCTGCTGCGACGTGTCGGAGCTCGACAAGTTGAACAAGTCCAGTAGCTGGTCCGTGCCCATCGTTTCCATGGCGGCGTTCTCGCTGCTGATAACTGTGTTCGCCGTGAGCAACTTGAATTTTTGTAATCTGAATAATAAAAAAAAAACATGAAATCATTAAATGAAACAAAAAACCTACAGAAAAAATACTAACTTATTAGTTATAATTTGTTTAGTTGTTTCATAATTTTTTAAACCCCTCCATTTTGACTCGGTGGGTTTGGGATAAAAAAAATCAAACACCACAATATGCTATGCAAAATCATTATTATTGTTTTTAATTTTAATGTATCCAGGGACACTTGCGTCACCAAGACGAATCAAACGAATCGTGTCACTTCTTTAGTACCTACGAGGGAACAAAGTAACGGACATACCAACATACATACAGGTCAAACACATAACCCTCCTTTTGGACTTCAGCGATGTCGGGTAAAAATAGTTTATCTCTTATCAAGTAAACAGAGTTTGGAGGTTGTTATCAGGTCCCCAACATAAAATATTTAAGGACCCAATTAAGTTGACCTGTAATGCTCTACTTAACCTTTTAAAAAATATACTATATAGAGTAATATATCGCACATCAATATCATAATTAATAAGTTAATTTTTCCTTAAGTGAACTCTGGTTCAAAGTGTCAATAGGTATTTTAAGAGCTGGGATAGGCAAAGACCGCTCATTCTGCATCTGAAAAACCGTCCGAGGGTTCCGTAAAATATTTTTATTATAAGATGTTCAACGAAAATTTTACCGTCTGTAAGCAAAACGAATCGTTTCTTGATTATAGGAACGCGGCATGAAAGGGCATGACTGTAGCATGCAGTTACAAAAAGACTTTTTGAAAAAAAAAAAGTTACGTTTGAATTTCTAGGTATTATCACCTTCGTTTCATGCATAATTTTTGAACTTGGTTTTAATGGATTTTCTCAATAACAGATTGAATAGTTCCAAAATGAAACAATATTCTTATGAATAATAGATCAAGCAATTCCAAAATAAAAAATAATAGTGGATTGTGGAAAGTTAAAGGTTTTAAATCAGACGATTTAAAACCTTTAACTTTCCACAATCCACGTGCTTTCATGTGAAACGGAGATGAAAACACCGGGAAATTCAAACGATCATAACTTTTAAACGGATGGTGTTTTTAATTATTTTTGTAATTGCATGCTAGAATCATGCCCTTTCAGTGATTTCAGTATTCCATTGTCAGAGTCCCTGTACACTACTACTAATTTCGCGATAACCAACATCTACGCCGGCAGGGCTACGAACATAAGCCAAGATTAAAATATATCACTTCAAACCTTTTTTATTAGTTTACTAGCAACCCGCCCCGGCTTCGCACGAGTAGCAAAACATATTGATTTTTCCAACCTCTCCAACAATCATCGTCATATTTCAGCCATTTTACACAAAACCTTAATGAATTAGACACCTAAACCTTCCTCATGAATTGCTCTATCTATTGTTGAAACCCACATGGAAATTCGTTCAGCACATTTTGAGTTTATCGCGAACAGACAGACAGACAGACGTGGCGGGGGACTGTTTTATAATATGTAGTGATTTTGTCATTACCGCAAACTTCGCATGTGGCAGGCATGTGTCGTTCCCGCATCGGTATTTACAGCCACTAAAAGCGACGTCTCTCTGACATTACTTAAAAAATCGTCTGTTATTTATGTAAATGTCTATGATGCTGATGATGTCATTACCAATGTTATTATGAACTAACTACACATACCATCACAGTAATTACTGAAAGTTTTAAAACGCACCCCATAATCTTCTCCTCCAGGGTATCCCTGGTGATGAGTCGGTACACGTTGACTACCTTCTTCTGTCCAATACGGTGCGCGCGGTCCATGGCCTGTAGGTCTTTCATTGGGTTCCAATCGTGCTCTACGAAGATTACAGTATCCGCACCGGTCAGGTTCAAGCCCAGTCCACCGGCCTACAAATTAAAAGAACATTTTTAATATTTGATTTATGTTATGGAGACATGCAGAAACAGCAAAAACATACTGATCCTGTATCGCGCAATGAAACTTTAATTGAACAATGAACTCTATATTTATTTTTTATTTTAAATGTCGAAATTACTTCGCTTAAAACATTATGGGTTAGTCAGCTTTAGCCTGTCTTTGAAGAAAGTAAGAAACGATTTATTTTGGCACCCAATAGGGGATACTTCAATTTTTAAAAATAGAAAAAAAGCAAGGAAATAATAATATCGACTTGAAAAACAATAAAAAAATTTTGGAAGTTTATGATTTCTGCTCACTGGCAACACTACATCTTCCGCCTGACTAATCGGAAACCCACTGCCTCCATTTATAGTTATTGTTTGTTTGTTTGTTATTATTTATTTATGGTTTGTTTTTTTTCTACGTGTAGTTTTTTTTTTATAGATAAAATACGGTGGCAGCCTGCCGTCCGACTGATAACGCCTGGAGAGCAGTACGTACCGCGGTGGTGAGCAGCAGCAGGTCGATGGAGACGTCGGAGTTGAAGCGCGTGACGATGGCGTGGCGCTGGTGCGGCGGCACGCTGCCGTCCAGGCGCAGGTACGTGACGGCGGGCAGCTGGCGCCGCAGCAGGTCCTGCTCCACGATGTCCAGCATCTTCTTCAGCTGGCAGAACACCAGCGCGCGGTGCTGAGACACCACCGCCTCTCCCTCCGCGTCCGACGCCGTCGTGCCGATGCCGCAGTCCAGGAGAAGTTGTCTGCGATTTAGATTTTATTTATTTTTCTTTATTTGTTTACAGTTTAAAATCGTATATCATACAATGAGGATCTCACATCTTGATCTTTCTTAACCGTTACCTATCCTAGTGAGTAACCTAATTGAAAAATATTCTTATTTGGAATGTACCTATAATTATGTATATTTACGGGCATTAACGCGATCGCGAAATAGGTATTACATACCTCTAAATTGCCTGATGTTTCAACCAGGTTGCACTATAAAATGTTCTGTTTACTCATTGTGATATCACTTTTAAACAAAAAAAAAAAGAAAATTCCAATAATTTCGACTCCGAATAATGGTCTGACTTTGCATAATCTGTATCAGGATTCGGTAGGTGTCGTTTACACCCTGTATACATAATTATATCATGGAACGCGAAAGTTTAAAAGTTGGAATGCATCTATTTAACTCCCATCCAAATGTATAACCTTTTCAAAAAGAATGATTAAAAATCAACTGATCTACGTATATACTACGATCGGTTGATTTTTTTTCATTAAGTATAAATTTGTTTTAATTTACATGACCTAATACAACATAACCCGAAGTGGAATTGTTTTGAATTTAGATATTTAAAAAGATTTAGTAATTAATTAATATTTTTTTTATTTCAGTAATAACAAAATTAAGTGTATTCAAATTAAATACTTTGTCATACTATTTGTAAGATTCCTAATACCATGATTTAAAAAGAGTTGTTCATTAAATATTAAACAAGTCGCCTCTCACGGCAGTGTGAGTTAACTATGAAAACGTTACAAGGCCATGTAAAACATTTTTTTAAGAATCGTTGAATAGTACCTAATTTGTTTTGGGAAAAAAAAATTCTTTTAAATTTGTTACTTCAGGTGAAAAGTTGACTACTATGAATTTTCATTTTATTTTCACAAAAAAAGTGTGTTATTGTTTCGGTTTCCCGTAATATAGGAACTTAAATTTTCTTTTGTATTTATTATCTATAATACAATAGAAAATTTCAGTTCAAATAATTGTCTGCTTCTTAATTTCAAAAGAAATGTATGAATTCTAACTTGAGCGCGGGCAACTTGGCGGAGTGCTCGATGTCGTCGAGCGTGGAGCGCTGCGCCTGCAGCTGCAGCGCGATGGCGCCCGCCTCGGGGTGCTCCGGCGTCAGCACCAGCTTCGGGTGGTTGCACACGTTCTGCAGGTAGTGCAGGGCCTGCGCGGACACAAACATTAGGGATAACGGAATAATTGAACATTATTGTCACGTCAAACGAAAATTAATGGATTTTTATGGTAATGGTAAACGTTAAGGAGAGCCGCTTCCGACCGGTCTTCTCTGAAGAGTTAGGATCACTAAGCGAGCAGTGGACATCCTATGGCTGGAATGATTAATGGTCTAAGTGTGTATTTCGTGTAATGGCATTATGATGCATCTTATTTTTCACATTTATATTTTTTTTAATTTTTATTTATTTTGGGGACAATGGCGTTGAAAACATTATACATCACCGTTTAAAATATATCGCCATATAGAAGCAAGACTATCTAGCTAAAGTAAATTACCTGGAAGACGTGAGTCTGATGTGAGCTGACGTCACGAGGCATGTGTTCCCGGGAGAAGTCCTCGTACAGCCTCTTCTGCAATGGGCTCAGATCGCAATAGTAGTCCTGGGTTATCTTGGGAGGGAGTTCCTTTAGCACATCCTCTTTCACACGACGAAGCAGGAATGGTAGAACCTAAAAACATTTTATTTTAAGTTTGATAAATTAAAATTCAGTAGTCTCTACTTCGCTAACAGTAACATAAAGCGTTTAATTAAATGTTGTTCGATAGATTGGAGGCATCAATATACTTCGAATTGTATGACAAGTCGACAAAAACTACCCCCCCCCCCCTTAAACTACTCATTGCAATTTTAGCATATAACTATGGAATATTCTTTTTACACGTGTTTTTTGAAGATTTATATAAAAATACAGTAATGTGTCCATTTACCTGTCGATGTAACGCTTCGCAAGCTAAAGCTCCGGCCTGCAGTTGATGTGGAGTGGCCTTGGCATCTCTAGCGGCGAGGATGGGTCGGGAGTAGCGCGCGGTAAACTGTCGCTCCGTGCCCAGGAGACCAGGCATCAGGAAGTCGAATAAAGACCATAGTTCTAGTACATTATTCTGTAATAGAATAAAGAGGTTGTATTATAAAAGAGTAGAAGAATAGACTACTGACAGGCACAAATGATTTTAAATAGTCACAGGAATTTATAAAACTTGCTTAGAACTTCGGTGTAACTTGTCAAATTCCTTGAAAACCTTAACTTTTGCAACTTATTTAGCAGTAGAAATACGACACTATGCTATAAGTACTTGGTTTGTTTCTTTAAACGCGATAATCTAAGGTTCGTATAGCGTTTTTAGGGATATGCAACATAACGCTATTACCAAAAGGAACGGAGTAGTAACCACACAAAAACGCAGTTGAAACTGTGGACCACAGTTGCGTTTTAATGTTCAATATCAAATATCTTTCCAATAGCCAATTAAAAACTAAGACTTCGCTATGATAATAAATAACTTGATACACTTCACACTCGGCCGTCTGATCCCAAACTACACAGAGCCTGTACTATGGCAACCAGACTGCTGATAAATATAGATATATATATATCCATACATATTATAGATAAATGACACCCAGCCACAGAACAAATGATCATGTTCATCACACGATTATTTGTCCTGGATGGGAATCGAACCCACGACCTCTGACTCAGCAGTCAGGATTACTTATCACTAGACCAACAGGCCAGTTAAGGCCAGGCATGCATAGATACCGGCATATCACGTCAGAAATGTCCATTGTTCCAGTTAACTTTATGCGCTACATTTCACTATTTTTCCAACCTGTAATAATACCAAAAAAAAAAAAAATTACCTGTATAGGCGTTCCCGATAATATCAGTCTATGATTAGCAACCAGCTGTTTGATAGCCTTGAACACTTTTGTTTTGCCATTCTTAATCACATGCCCTTCGTCTAATATACAATAGTTAAACTTGATACTGCTGAAGAACTCGATATCTTTTCGTACGATGTCGTACGAGGCCACGATAAAATTGTAATGTTTGACGTGATGACGCAACCGTTCCCGTTCGTAAGGGATCCCCACGTACTGTAGAGGTTTAAGGAATTTCGATGGAATAAATTTGTTCACTTCGAACACCCAGTGACCTAGAACAATTCAATTTATTATTATAATAAGTACACGTGATTAGATGTTTTCGGAAATTGAACTCATAACATCTAAATAACTACCTTAGATAGAAACTTAAACTCTTTACTGTAATACCACAGAAAAAAATTATTGCTAATTTGTGCATATATTTATACAAACAAAAATGCAAGCCTAAAAAAAATTCAAACCTCTAAAAAAACCTTGTACAGTTCTTGGATATTTATTAGTTTTGTATTCTCAGGTTCAGGTCGTATCAGTTCAAAGTTTGGAAAAGGAATAGCAAAATAAAAAAGTATTTTAAGATTAAAAAAGGAGGCTCTCAATCGCACATGCCTTTTTTTCAATTTAAATAAATGTTCTTTGATTTATCAAAGAATCTGGGTATGGAAATATTGCCTTAGACTTAGACTTTTGTAAAGACATTGCAAGTAACACATTAACATAAGCAGAAATGACATTCTCTATTCAAATGCTTAATGCTTAAAGCATACCAGTGAGCGTCGGCGGGCACACGACGAGCGAGGGCAGCTGCGGCGCGCGCTGCCTCGCGCGCTCCCAGTGCGAGCCCGCCACCACCACCAGCGACTGCAGCGTCTTGCCCAGCCCCATGTCGTCGCACAGCACGCCGTGCAGCTTGTACTCGTACAGGAAGCGGAGCCAGTTCACGCCCGCCTGTGAGCGGGATTAAATGGTTTCACCGATTTATAATAGACTCAATTTATTTAAATATTAGAAATGAACACGATTACAATAAATTAATTCTCTTCCTTTCGTTACCGTTCGTTATCTGTGGCGTAAAATGTTCTTGAACTTGCTCGTGAACGACCGAAGTCATTTCAAAACGACGCGAGCAGGTTCACTAAATAAATACGGTTGCATCACCGGTACCCGTGGGATGAATTTGGATTTCCACGCGAACGAAGTCGCAGGCAACAGTTAGTAGAACTTATACTAACCTGTTGATAGCTCCTGAGTTCAGCAGAAACGGGCACAGGTATCTTGTAGTCTTTAATGCTCTTGGGATTGAACAGCTGGTCCAAGAAGTTCTTGTCGTGCAATCGCCTCTCGCGCAGTTCAGGGGTGAGGTCGGGCGGCTCGGCCACTCCGCCGTCCAGTGGCATCAGTTGGATGAGTGACGCGAAGCAACGGGTCGACATTACTCGGACAGCTTCGCAGTGATCACTCATACGACCTGTTATCGAAATATTATATCTATATCATTATTATCACACATTAATATTATACAAGGTGTTACAGAAAGGTATGGTCGAAGGAGGATGCCCATTCATGGTTTCACTTTTAGACGTACGTGAATTACTTATTTTTTGAAGTGAAAACTTCTTTGGGCACGTTTGTGCACTTTTGCTATGAGGAAAAAAGCACTGAACTCGTGACCGTCACGCTAATGATACATATATAGATCCACTAGAGGGCGTTAATCTATTATATCTATAAACATTGAGTTCTGTCAGCTCCTTTTTAATTAATATCACCAACCTGCTAATGTGACGTTTTAAGTGCGTAGTTTCGTTTAAGTTTTCACTTCTGTCGGCAGTCCCATGACTGCCTATTTTTTATTTATGATTATAATTAGTAGATGATTAAATGAATTTTAATATTCCGCGGTAAGTTAGTCTGTACTTACCTAATAATGGTACCACAAGTAGCACGATGTATGGTACAATCTCCAGCTGCAGGGCGTCCACGATCCGCGCCAGAGCCTCGGCGGCGCCGCAGCGCACCGAGTCGCTGCGGACGTCGCTCAGCGCCGGGATTAACTGTCCGTTAGTGAGGAGATACAGATTAGGATTT